>JBBUKS010026763.1:0-11309 GCA_038050645.1 Hedychium gardnerianum
AGCAGAAGATGAGAGTTGCAGAGATGAGAATGTTAAGGTGGATGTGTGGACATACAAGGATGGATAAAATAAGAAATTAGAGTATTAGAGAGAAAGTCGGAGTAACATCTATTGAGGGAAAACCTTGAATTTACTATTACCTAAACTGATGCAGAAGCAAATAAATGAGGCAACCAAAACCCTGTCATATGCCTTGACAAATCATGAAACCTACACTAAAAATATCCATCCTGTTTAGGAAACCAGTCAAAGTCAAAATAGCTAACTTGAGAAAACACTACCTATACCATATGTTCCTAACAACATGATTTTGGTAAAAATTAAAGACGAAGTGGGCACGTTTTGTTAACATGAACATTTTTTTATTTTCTACTTATATCATTCAGCATGCGAATGCAAATATTTTACATATTTAGATAGTTAATGATTTACATATTAAAATAATTAATGAAATTTGACATTTATAGCTAGAAAACTTTAGAAGGATAGAAGTATGCTTTACAAAATTATATATAGCGAAAATGAAAAAACAGAAACAGGGAGGAACAATAAATTGACTAAAAATTCTTATGTTCATGCTTTGCTGTCAACGTTGGTACATGCCCTCACATGTATGTTTATGCATCAGAAACATCTGTGCCAAAATTTGGGATCAGGCGATTTCACTTGCATATACAGCTACAGATGCAAGATCAATTAGAAAAAAAAATGTATAGATAATAGTAAAAAAACACACCAAATTCCTATTAGAAATGTCAAAATTCCGACAGACCAACCATTTTTTCATTTAACCCAAGTTAAGGGGGGGAAATATCTTCTATGACAATAACTCAGCAATACAAACCAGACATTTGACTTAAGTGAAAATCCAATCCAATAAAACAGTATAGGGTCAGGATAAAGAGATTTCTTTATCTATGATCAATTATATTTGTTCAAATACGAATAGAATGGCGATAAAATGAATAAATTAACTAGTAAATCAAATAAAGATTTGTGTTGGATTAACACAAACAAAAAAAATGTAAATTTTAGTATGGATATAACATGAAAAGGACAAAATATAGATAATAAAACTGTAGGTAAATAATTGGCAATGTTCCACTAACTAATCCGGTGTTCTTCATTTCTTTCTTGTACACGTGATAAGCACTGGTAACTGCTACTTTGAGGTATTAACAAAGGTTTACAATATCCTTTATTCTAGGGTTTCAATGCCTGAGAATGAGATGTTCCATTACCGACCAACATAGCATGTGTTGGTACAAGGTGACTAGTTGGCACCAATCAAAAGGAAGGGAATGAAGTGAAAGATGCAAACAAGGAAGACGGGAGAGAACTGAAAAAGAAGAGGAAGGAGACTTATTATTGTTCCATTGGTGCCTAAGAGAAAGGATAAGAATTTGGTCTTCTCTCTTGAATTGTCTCGGTGGTGCTATTGTTCTGACGAGGAAGAAAAGGAGCTCCAGAGATGATATCTCAGTTGTTCCACTATTTACAGCTGTCTCAATTAGGTGACATTTCAGAACAATTCCAAACATTATAAACCATGGTAATCACTTGGCACTTGGTTAACCCTCCTTACAGTGTCTACAAGGTTCATTTGTATCCAATAGTCATTATATTGTCACTCTCTTTTATCGATTGTTTTTTAAATATAACACAGACGCTCATGTGACCACATATGCAGCAATGAATCACACAGTGTTCATTTATGGCTGCACAAAGATTATGAAAATTCAATTGAACTCTATTTTGTTAAATTTTAAGTAATGTTCAAGTTGACATAAGATTTGACTAAATAAGTTTCACCAAATAGACAAACCGGAAATATAATCAATCATTGATTAGGTCAAAGTGCAAACTTTTATTTATTTGGAATACATTCATTGGATAACATGTATTATTAAGTGTTATGTGCTTTTATAATATCAATTGCTTAAATTCATTAAAAATATCATGCAGAAATATAGCTAAGATGACTAATTTAATTATAAAATGAAAAATGTTTATTTTGGTTAGATTGATTGATTGGATTGTTCAATTTGATATAAACATTGTAATTGCAAATTCATTTTTTTTCACATATGAAGTTATACATTATTCTCGACATAATTAATGTTATTTTTGACAAAAAAAATATATAGAGCGCATATGCATCGCAATGTGTTTGCCAGTGGCCTGAGCATATTTTGCATGCATATGCTTTAAACATTGCTTTCATCCTTAAAAAAACTCAAACCAACATGAATTAACAAGATGCAAGATGTTCAAGACAGAATTATATTATTGTATACCTTTCTGGTATTAGTGAATCAAGTTCCTTGGTGGAAGAACCTATGGAAAATTCTGGGCAAGCATCACATAAGACGCACCAAATCATGAGAAACAAGTAATAATCAAATAATGTGAAAAATTAATTCACCAATTGTCTACATACATATTTAACACTTGAAGAGAGCATCAAGATCACAGTTAACTAAAATAATGGATTAATTTTCTGGTCAACAAACAAATTTCATACATTTAAGATAGACTATGCAAACTAAAATATAATGAACTTAAATATCAGTAGAGACAGATGAACTTTCAAGACAGATACTTACACTTGTGTTATTTGCCTGCTCTCATGATTTCCTCTAAGAATCGTGATCCTATCTCTGTAACGAACTTTCAAGGCAACTAAAAGCGAGACAGTTTCCACGGAGTAGTAACCACGATCTGCAACAAAATTTATAGGATGAAGGAAATACCAAAAACGAAAGTTAAAAACAGTTTCGAACTGATCCATAAAGTCTGTCATCAATAATTCAATAACCAGGAAGGACAAAAATGCCTCTTTTTCCAAGAAGACGGTCTCCGGTCCAAACAAAACTGACCTACATAGTCCCCCATGAATAGGTAATTCGTATCGGGTGCCTCGCCACCAATTCGGAACAGCTCGATGAGATCGTAAAACTGCCCGTGGATGTCCCCACATACTGTGACGGGGCACTTCACCGACTGCACATTCCACTCCTCCACGAGGACCGCCCGGGCCTGCTCGCAGAGAGTCTTCACCTCCGCCTCCGACAAGAACTTGCATTGCCTCAGATGCTCGATCTGACGGTCAAGATCCGCGTAGGACGGCATCGCAGTTGGCGAAAAAGCCCTCTTCGCGCCCCTCCGATCCGCAAACGGTGATCGATCGGACGGAGAGAATCGAGGTAAGGTCGGGAGAGGAGGCAACTAGGCGGATCGAAGCATCAAAGTTGGAGATCGAGGATTCGCGACGAGGGGTAGGGTTAGGGTCGGAAAGAGAGACGACTGGGAAGCGGAGTTGATCTGGTCGCATGTCAACGGATCGTCGCCGGGCAGCTGGGCTGCCCTCCGCTTCGGCCCGCTTTTATTTCATGCCCCATCGGTCTGAGCCCGGCCCGGTTTAAACTTGTCGGTCCAAATTGACAAGGGAATATTAAAATTTATGTGAGTTAATCATAATTTTCGTTTAATTATTAGTTTCCTTTAAGCATGATTTTATCTATGAGTATTAAAATTTGACAGGGAGTGAACCGCTAATTAACTCGGCAAATTATACGAGAGATTAAAATGGAATAGGAAATAGATAAATGGCAATTTTGAGACATATTTTTGGAATAAACGGAGAGAATATAATAAAACCTTTCCTTTTTAATTTTTTAAAATAATAAATCTACAAACAAACAAAAAATAATAATCAGAAGATCATTTTGACCGATGCTTCGGGAACCTACTTCCGGCGAGGGAAATCAATGCAACAGCGGCGTCTGCGGCTGCGGCGGCGACGCTCGATTCCTTCGCGAGATCGAGGTCCTTGGCAAACTCCTGTCGTTCGATGCGAAGCAACTTAAGCGCTACCGACTCCTCCTCTCTTCCTCCATTGCCGGCCGTCGTGCCGTATCGTCTGGCCGATCGGCCCTCAATCGCCCTTCCTCCTCCTCAAACAAGGACAAGAAGAAAGCAGGATCGTCATCGTCTCGTTGGGGCTGGAACCCTATCAAGAGAGCGCTCTCCCACATTGTCGGTCACCATCGCCGCTTCGACTGCTGGTTCACCCTCCGCGTGCGCTCCATTGATGGCCTCCCGCCCGCCTCCGCCAGCGCAGCAATCATCGTCCACTGGCGCCGGACCACTGACCCCGTTGCTGCCGCCATGGTCAGCCGCCCCGCCCGCGTTCTACATGGCGGCGCCCGGTTTAAGGAGACGCTCACCTACTGCTGTCCTGTGTCCGCTTCCGGTAGCCGGCCGGACTTCCCTCTTGGCTAACCAAGAGAGGGAGCCATCTGTAGGAACAATAGAGGAGCCACAATTGCAGAAACCTCCAATGTCTCCTGAGTATGCTAGAGAGAATGATGTACTTCAGCAGAAGGTTGAACCTGAATTCACAGTGATTGATCACGGGACAGAGATTGTTTTGAAAGATGAAACAAATGAGCTCAGCACTGAAACTGAGAGGATCAGTGTAAAGGATAAAAATGGCGTCCAAGAACATGAGGCTGATGAGGTAGAAAGACTGGATATGAAGCTGGATCAAACATTTGCTGAGGCGGTTGAACATGACAGACATAATCCAGAAGAAGGCTTGGAATCTATCTTCGGTAGCCTCTCTATTTTCGGAGCTGAGGAACTTGAATCTCTTGGGGATATCGAGTATATTCACACCGGGACTAGCTCGTTGAGTAGCTTCCGTAGCTTAGATGCTGTCACTGAATCTGTTGCCAGTCAGTTCTTAAGCATGCTAAGGCTAGAGCATAGTCCTTTTGGATTGAGTTCGGACAGTGATCCAGAATCATCAAGGAAGCAGCTGTGGAAGCAATTTGATCTCTCACTTGTTGCTAATGAAGTTGAGATTGAATTTCAGAATGCGAAGCTAGCTATGAACCACAAATCCAAAGCTAAAATGCTGGAAGATGCAGAAACAGAAGCTTTGATGCAAGAATGGGGCTTCAATGAGAAAGACTTCTATTCCTCTACACCAAGTAGTGGGGATGGATTTGGTAGTCCTATACACTTGCCGCTGGAGGATCTGCTCGAGTTATACCCCCTCTCGGCGAGGGATTGGGTTCCATTCTCCATACAAAGGATGGTGGCTTCTTGAGATCCATGAACCCCTCACTTTCTAGAAATGCAAAAAACAATGAGAGCTTGATCATGCAGGTATCCAATCCCATTGTGGTACCTGCAGAAATGGGTTCTGAGATCATGGAAATATTACAGAAATTAGCTTCGATGGCATTGAAAAATTATCAAGGCAAGCAAGCCAACTAATGCCTCTAAATGATATAACTGGGAGGACAATGGAGCAGAGAGCCTGGGACTCAGCAACTGCTCTAGGTTCTTGTGCAAGGTACGTGAGTATTCCATTTTGGTTATATTTCAGTATAAAAATTGTTTTTTTTGTTTGCACAGGCATGGCTTATTGGAAAATAATTACCCAAAAGTAGAGACTGATTCTTCTCAGAATGTATCACTTGAGGATCTTGCTCCAATGACAATGGATAAGATTGAAGCCCTTGTTAGACAATCTTCCAGAATGAAGATTGTTTATTGGAGATTACAGATATAGTTGTTGAATTGAAATATATTCAAAATTCAACTTTAGACATGTTGACATAACCTGAGCGAACAATCGCAGACTACCAAACAAGAAAGAAGAGTTGCTTGAAAAGCTGAGCTGCCTGGAAAATTTGATCGAGATATTTGAGACCGAAATGTCTAAGACTCGAACCTGAGATGTCCGAGATAGATACTGAGTTGTCCAAGGCCGAGAGTGAGTTGTTTGAGGCCAAGATGCCCAATGCCAAGACCAAGATGTTCAAGGTCGAGACCAAGATGTTCAAGGCCGAGATTGAGATGTCTGAGGTCGAGTCAGCTGAGTATCGAAACGCCGAGTACTGAGACCAAGTTATTCGTGGTCTAGACCGAAATGTTCGAGGCCGAGTCAACTTAGTGTCGAGACAAGAAAAGAAGATGTTGAGACTTGCATTTGACGTAGTTTTCTTAAAACAAATTTGTCCCTCTTTGACGGTGTTTCGAGATTACGATGAACATTTATTTTCTAGGATACAACGGAAAGACCACGTCGGCAACTAATCACTAGTTGTCCGTGGCAAACTAAGTGAGTACTTGAATGCTTTCATGGATAGAATTGTCGAATAGGTGCACGATAAAGAGAAAGAGCGGGTGGGCGTCCGTTTCACTAAGGATTTTCAATTAATTCATCGGTTACAAATAAGCAAAGGAATTATTTATGTGACAAAATATTAATTGTTTCATTTGGATAAATTTTGTCTGTCCAGCATTCTATGCACGCAAGTCGTGCTCGCACATTAGTCAAATTGGTTTTGTACAATCTGAGTTTTGAATTTGCACTCTCTACGGGTCTACGCATGAGAGAGAACTTCTTCCTATATATTTATTCACAATATAAATGATTGTAAATCAA
This sequence comes from Hedychium gardnerianum, assembly GCA_038050645.1. Classification (NCBI taxonomy): domain Eukaryota; kingdom Viridiplantae; phylum Streptophyta; class Magnoliopsida; order Zingiberales; family Zingiberaceae; genus Hedychium; species Hedychium gardnerianum. The sequence continues at coordinate 6,464 of JBBUKS010026763.1, forward strand.
TATAAATCAATAAAAATAACTTGAAATTTTAATATGAGACTAAAATTTCATTTTCATAATAAAATCTCTTTCCTCTGTTATCTCTTTTTTATTCACACGTATCTCAGTCCAGTCAATCGAGGAGTTAAGAATACAATCAGGCATGTTGGATGAAGAAGCACCCTCAAACATTAGTTACCAATCTATTGGAGATTTTTCAGCTAATGGGGATGAAATTAGTGGCTTGATGGATTTATCTCTTACACTCGATGAGTGGACGAGGCTCGATCCGGGTATAATGATTCGTGAAGATGAAGTCAGTGATCGAACGTCAAGGATTCTTGCAGCTCATGGTGCCAATTCCATGAACTTGATTTCTGGTGGATGGGAGAGTGACAAAAGAGGAGGGAAAGGATTGCTGGGAAATAACTTCAGTGTCGCTGTGATGGTCCAACTTAGGAATCCTTTGCGGTATTATGAGCCAGTGGGCACACCAATGCTTGCTTTAATTCAAGTTGAGAGGGTGTTTGTTCCTCCAAAACAAGAAATACACAGCATGGTTTCATCACAAGAAGAAGATGAGCCAGAGACGGAAAACAAACCTCAGTTTAAAATCACTGAGGTGCATGTTGCTGGTCTAAAAGCTGAACCAGAAGCGACCAAGAAAAATCTATAGGGTAATCCAAGCAACAGCAATCTGGTTCCAGGTGGTTGCTTGCTTTTGGCATGGGCAAGATCAATAAGCATTCATTTATGATGGTAAAAAATAAAACGCTCGTCCCAGCGCTTCTGTCAGTCCGTCCCAGGATCAATACGGAGGAGATAAATTACGGGAGCTAGTCTAGCTAGTCCGAATAATGATCAGTACATGAGAGAGGACAGGAACCTGACTACTAACCAGAAATATAAATATCCATTTATGAAGTCGAAGACAGTTGCAAAGCCATCGTTGCAGCAAAGAGATGCTCTTCTAATGTTCATGGCGTTGGGAGTAAATGGAAAGAAGTAGCTTCTCTAAATCCTCGCCGAAGGAACCCTAATATCGTTTTACCTAGTTAAACTATCCAACTGTGTTGAAGGATACTCAGTTGAGCAGTTGAGCCTTAAACTAAGCATTTTGTTCAGTATTGCCAGTTTCTCATGGAAAAAAAAATATGAATCATGCTTGTATCACGTTTCTGGGAAGGAGATAAATTAAAAACCTAAATTGAAAAGTACATGAGCGAAAATCCGTAGAGATGATGAAATCTTTTATCGAGATTCAATTCCCCGATCACTACAGCCATTATCATGGAAGACAAGATCTTTGGATGTCATCATGCATGGATTCTAAAAATAGTTGATGAACACAAGTATTTATTTACCTGTCCAAGGTTTGAGATAAATTTTAGAAATTTGATATATCAATAAAATGATATAGGCTTTATGTATTAGACTAATGATTTAACAAAATTATAAGAAAAAATCATATTGATAATTGAGCTTGATAAAAGAGCATGAAAAAAGCTCCAGGCCAATACGGGTTTTATTGAGAAATTTAAATAAATTTAATAAGATAAATAAATAAGCTTCAACATCCCTATTTACATACAAGATACAACGAATCAAAAGTCAAAACTTGATAAAGCTTTGTCTTTTGTTATTGCTTATGGCCTGTTCATCAAGCTTAGTTGAAGGCAAATTCCTTACAATAATTCAGAAACTTGAGTTCTAAGTAATATTCAATGAAAAAAAATAATGTCAAAACAATTTAATAGCTCTAAGTAACTATTAGTAAATTTTTAAAAGTTTAAAAGAGTTATTTATGTGCTAGTTCTATTTTATTACTCAATTACATTTTAACTAAAATTTCATTAAATATTAAATGCAATTTTTATTTAAATTTCGTAGGAACTCAAATAACTATTACTTTTGCAACCAAATCACAAACACATGAGAACCAAAATAACTTTATTTTTATAATAAAATATAGAAATACCTTGGTAATGAAAAGAAAATCACTAAAAAACAAGGGATTTGATACACGAAACTTTCATCAATATAGAGTTCAAAAAAAAAAAATCTAACCATATGAGATCAATTGTATCCACATCCTGCATTACAACACTGTTTTCATGACTACAAAATCACACCTCAGCAATTTTACCATTGTATCAAACTCCCCTTAATGAAAAAGAAAATCACTATTCGTACAAAATAAAGGCATCGTCATAGACAACAAAATGCCTGCAAATAAACAAATTGCACCTGCCAATAGTAAACCCCTATATGCGTACGAGAATCTGCTACTTTGGGGGGGAAATTGGCCCATGAAGTGCAAGCAATTTGCAAGGTGCAATAATTCGAACAAGAACATTTTATTGACAAATATGCCACATCTACATCGCACACTGCTCTTATTTAAATTGAGACCATAACACGAGAAAGCATGTACTAGTTCAAGCAATACGATAGAGAATCAAGTAATGATATAAAGATCACAAACATTAGATCCGTACCAGGCAACACACTCAGCGCTCGACCAATTCTCACATAAGTTTGGCAAGTGCAATGACGAAAAAGGATTAGTTAGATACCTGGGATTCAACGAACAAGCTTAAAATACAATATTATCAGAATGGCGAAGACCAAAGCTGCAATGATTCCGCCGATTATCCACTTGTTCTTGTCCATCCTCCTCGACATGGCCGTGAGGATTTTTCTGCTCTTCCCGATGTTATCATCGACTCCATGTAGCTACATACAATCAAAGCCAAATGTGAAAAAGTTTATCACCTCCACATAATACTTCCGCGCAAATCAGGTGGAAGCTTTGCTGTTGACAAAATTGACTGGAAATTTTGATCAATTTAAGACCCAAAATTTTCTCAATAAATCTACATAATTAGTTTTTTTATTTTATAGACAATAAATTTTAAATCAAACTTTTTCTATCCCGTTCTTTCTATGCAAGAATGATAAACTGGGGAAAGCCTTCCCTATCCAGTTCCGCCAACCTTTGTTACTAGCTAATTCCCTTCCCTGTAGAAAACTAATCCTTAGTTTTCTCAGCGACATCCCCATTTTCACCTCGTTGAATCTCGTGAGTATGGAAGACCAACACAATAAACATTTTTTTGTTATTATTTATCATACAATCTTCAACTTGATCAATGTGAGTGAATTCGTTCAGTGATTCTAATGATAGTATTCTCTCAGTTGAGTACTTCTTGTCATGTGCCAATACAAGGTAATGAACCTAGCTAGAATTTTTTATGTTCAGGAATTATATCACTCTGAATCTTCTTTTCCCTCTTTCCCCCACTCCCTCTCTGCAGTCAGCATAAAGTGTACATTGGATGCAGCAATTCCAGTAGGATGTGTATAAATTATATACTCCGAGTTATCAGGACTAAGATCAGGTCACATCTGATTATTCTCACATCATTTTGTGCTAGAAGGTTCTTGTAAATCCAACAAAATCAACAAGGTTTTAAAAAGGCGTGTAGAGGTGAAACATGTGAAATTGTGAACCTAATTCTGTGGAGTAAAACAATAAGTGGCCATTATATTTAATAATCTGTACAATATATAAAGTGAATAACTAATCAATTGCCTATACAGAACAGACGGGAGGCAATTGAATATAAAACTAAATATAAATTACATAGCAATACTTGTGATTACATAATGAAAATTTAAAAAAAAAATCTCTCTACAAGATTATCAATCAATTAAATATACTTACAAAATATTATAATATTTATACAAGTTTCAATTAAATAAAATTAAATATATTCTCCATTTTCTCGATAAATTCAGTCATATTTTTTTTTAAAAAAAATATTTAGCTCATTCTGATTAAGCCAATCATACATGACAAATACGAGTGGTGGTTGACTTTTAAGATTGGCTGATACTAATACCAATTAAAATTTCGCAAACTATGTGCAGAACCAGATGTCAGAAAGCTCTAGTAGTACTTTAGTAATGACTTGCCCGTGTTCCACTAGGTTTATATAAAGGGGCCTACTCATTCTGCACATTGTCAGAAATTTCAGAAAGGGTATCTAGTTGCAGTAGTAGTTTTTTTCACAGAAAAATCATAATTCTTACTCCCCTGACCTAGTAACTTAGTGGTTCAGCATTAACTGAAGAATTTCATAATTTGTGTCCTAAGTCTAATTGAGGCAGTTATCTCAAAAATGAAATGGTCGCTAAACATGAAAATGAATAGGCTTAGACAAAGATGTTGGCTGAAATGCACTATCAACTTGCAAGGATATATTCAATATGTTATAGTCAGATTTTTTTACCATTTCTTTTTTTTAATGAAAATGAATGCATCAACTTTTCATATCCAATAATCCACAAGTATCATAAGTGCAACAGAATTTTTGTTATCAGAACTTTGCATCTGATAAAAACTACTGAAGACAATATATGTATATGAACATAATGATGCATAAACAACATAATGGATTTTGTCCCTTTTGCAATAAAATAAAACTTGAGCAGAGCTGACTCAGATTTTGATTTTAAGTAACTTCCTCGTCTGTTTAAAATTGCATTATGTAAATGCACGCACATAAAAAAAAACATACTAGTAATTGGGCCAGATAAAAAATAACCAACTCACTTAAACCCAACTCTCAAGAAAAAAGGAGACAATTACAACAACAACAACAACCAAGCCTTATCCCACTATGTGGGGTCGGCTATATGAATTATTTTACGCCATTGGGCTCTATCCCTTACTATATCATCATCTATACAACAACAACAACAACAACCGAGCCTTATCCCACTACGTGGGGTCAGCTATATGGATCATTTTACGCCATTGAGCTCTATCCCCTACTATATCATCATCTATATTTAAATAAAT
>JBBUKS010026774.1:0-11309 GCA_038050645.1 Hedychium gardnerianum
CCATGCCGTCGAAGGGTGTCGTGGCCGCACTGGTGAGGGATGCTTTGGTCGTACAGGCTGCGCCGGAGTTAACCTTCATAGTTATGTCGGAGATCGGGATTCATGATGAGACTGCCTTTATACCTGACCGGAGATTCATAGAGTGCTCCCGGTCGGTTAGAATAAAGTATATACCTGACTGGAGCTTCCAGTGGGTTATCGGATCGGTGAGAAGAATTGTATACACCCGACCGGGATATTCAGTGGGTCACCCGATCGGTGAGAAGGATGTATACATCCGACTGGGACTTATGAGGGCACTTCGATCGGTTATGTTAATGCATCCATGTGGGACCAAATGTCATGTGACACCTATCAATACTGTCAGGGTTTTAGATCTAACCATCCGTATCAAGGGACATGATGCTGCTCCCCACCGGCGAGGTGCTCATCATCAATGGTGCCAAGTCGGGGACCGCCGGTTGGGAGATCGCGGGCGAGCCAGCGCTCACTCCCGTTCTCTACCGCCCGGGGAGCCCAGCTGGAACCCGCTTTAACCCCCAGAGTCCGTCGACCACGCCGCGGCTCTACCACTCGATCCGCCTCGGTGCTGCTTCGCGACGACCGCGTGCTAGTCGGCAGAGGCAACCCCCACATCAGCTACAACTTCTACGGTGTTGAGTTCTGGACGGAGCTCAGCCTGGAGACCTTCTCTCCGCCGTACCGGAGCGCGGAGAACTAGGCGTCACAGCTGAGCTACGGGGAGCGATTTATCTAGAGGTTCATGATGGCTGCGGCATTGAGACGTGTGCGTGTGACAATGGTGGGGCCAGCCTTCGCGAGGCACTCGTTCTCGATGAACCAGAGGCTGCTAGAGCTGGAAACGAAGTTTATCGTCTTTGTGCATTTAATTGCACTTTTTTTCTACAAACATTTTGATTCATAATTATAATAACCTCTTTAGTTGACCATAACAATTATACATTATAATAATTATGACTATCGTTGTCGTAATTATAACAACAATGATCATAGTTATTATACATTGAACTAAGTAAGCTATAATTAACCAATATAATACTACTAGATTAATGGTATTTTTGAGGTGAAAAATATATAACAGATGTCATTTTATTTATTTATTTTAAATGTCCTTAGCTGTGAAAAAAAAAAAAAGTTGTCATTTTGATTTGATCAGAATCCTGTTTAGAAATCACAGTCAGAAAATGAGACTTGTGTGTAGTTGACTGGAAGCTTCCATCGGTTCCGATGAGAAGGCATCAAACATCAGTGTTGTTGACACGCCACGGCATTGCCTTCCCTCGTCAAAACGGCAGCAGTAACTAAGTTGTCAGTAACGAACTATTGACAGCGTCATTAGATGCATTTACATCTGGACTTAGAATTTTATATATATATATATATATATAATATAGATATTTAATTTTTATAATCCAATTAATTATAACAGATTCGATCCTATAAAATTATTTTATTAATCATCAATGGATCATGACAAATGATTCAACCTCACAGATAATTCAAACTCATCGTAAAGTGAAAGAGAGGGCTATAAATAAATTAAACGAAACTAAATTTTATATTAATTAAATTATTTGATAAAATGATCAAATTGGATCAAATCAAAAATAAATTAAATTATTAAAATAGTTATTATAATTTAATTTCTTTTTTTATAATTTAAATTTAGATATTAACAAATTTTATAATTTTGCATTTAATTTAATGAGTTATTTTAATATATTTATTTAATTAAAATTTATATATATTGAATAAATATAAATAATTTTTTATCAAAATAAATATTAAATTTATTCATTAAACACTTTAGTTAAAAACCCTGAGTAGGGACGAAGAGATATTTATCAATAGTGCGAATGATCCAGGAAGGAATGAACAAAAATTACTGAGAAAATTAATTTTTCGTAAAAATATTTATAATTTCGACATTTTTCAAAAAAAAAATCGCCTTGTTTTTTTCTTCTTTCTTTTCACACGTCTAAACAAGCTTTTTCCGTGATTGCTGCAACCAAAATGGAAAACGCACGATAAAGTAGTAAAATTTTTTTGTCTTCTCTCTAATTTTTTAAATAAATATTTTTTTGTAATAAATGCCTGGCACGGTTTACCGGTGCTTTTCATGTCTCCGCGTTGTCTTCTTTGGTACTTATTACCAACTGGCTACTAGCCCTGGGTTACGCTCACCGCGTCGGAACCGAACCTTCCGTTCTCCAGTCTGTCTACCTACGCCCCCGGTAAGCGGTAATCGAAAATGACGGCCGCTAAATAATAGTACCAGCTCGCTCCCTGCTCGGTACTAATTCTCTTCTGGACTCTTCCAGTTCTCCCCGCCGCTTCATCTCGGTTCCTCTACCTGCCGTCGCCGGGCGATCTGCCAATTCTACCTCGGTTCTGCAAGCGATGGTGGCGGAAATGCTAGGCCTCCTCAAGGTGAAGGTGCAGCGAGGGTTTAACCTCGCCGTCCGAGACTTTTGGAGCAGCGATCCCTACGTCATCGTCAAGATGGGCAAGCAGGTTCGCGATCGCCTCCCTTTACCCCCATTTCTTTCCTCATCGAAGCTTGTTTTCGTCACGACCTTTAGATGTTAGTGATAAAGAGCAAGGCCCTTTTCTCTCTTTTTTTTTTGCTTCGATTTCGCCAGTAGATGTGTTTAAACTTTAGCAAATTCTCTTCTATCTGGAAGTGTTAGTTATTGTTCTACTATTTGATGCGCGGAAAGTTGTTCATGCATTCTTCATAGCGTTTCTGAATCTGACGTTGCGTTTGATTTGTTGTTTCGCCCAATATAACCATTCTAGTGCTATCAGATCTAGTTTTTTGCATCCCTAATCCCATCATTTGGTGAATATGTTTTTGATCCTTTGAAATTTTTTGCTTAATGCGCTATCTTCATGCTTGATGCTTCACTCGTTGTTACTTCATTTTCCTTTCTCTTAATCTTCTCTTCATTTTTTTGTTGTTGTTCCAGAAATTGAAGACTCGAGTAGTAAGACGAAATACCAATCCTATTTGGAACGAAGAGCTGACGCTTTCTATTGAAGATCCTAACCTTCCAGTGAGACTGGTACGCTAATTTAAAATATACTCGATCTACATAGAAATTTTCAGATGCCAGAAACTGAACAATTCGGACACAACAGTCGGCAACCGTAACCTCGAAACATAGTTATATATATATTTAAATCATAAATTAGCAAACGAAAGTACAGTGAACTAGCTGTAATCATGTTTAGCTGAAGGTTGACGACTCTGCCTTGGCGATTTGCTGTCATTCTTCCTCAGCTATTGTATTCTCTTAATTGCAGGAAGTGTTCGACAAGGACACATTTAGCCTAGACGATCCCATGGGCCACGCAGAATTTGACATACGCATGCTAGTGGAGGCCGTGAAGATGAAGTTGGAAGGTATCCCAAATGGCACCATAATCACTACGGTGACGCCCTGTAGGAAGAACTGCTTGGCCGAGGTGAGTCGAGTGTACTGGTCAGATGGCGAGGTGTTTCAAGACCTTATCCTCCGGCTCAGAGATGTTGAATCTGGTGAAGTGGAGCTCAAGCTGCGCTGGGTCAGCACTCCAAGCTCCAGGGATTTGTGATTTCTCTTTATACGTTTCTCTTACAAAAACCTCGAATTTCGTAGCATAGATGATACTAGAAATAGAGACCGTTTTGTGGCATTTGTAGTCTGAGAACAGGGGTGTGAATGGGCGGAGATTAAATAAATTTTTTTATTAGTTTGTTCAACCCTTGCTCACGGAGAAGTCAAATAAAAGGCAAAAGACGGAGTTATTGGTCATTCATTGAGTCAGTATTGCATTACTATGTGCTAGTTAAATAAATTTATAATTACTAAAAAATTGAAAGGATATTAAATAAAATTAATCTAATATAACTAATAAAAAATTGTAAGGATATTAAATAAAATTAATCTAATATAACAAAAGAACTTTTTTTTTTTACATATTAGTCCTTAGAATAATTTTTTTTATTTACGTTTGAAAGTTTTTAGGATTCTATATCATTAATTTCTCTCCTGTATTATGTTCTATGCGTTATTTTTTATCATGAACAAATAAGTAGATGTTATCCACCCAAAGCGGGTGCCCGTGGAGAAATCCACTGTCCACACTGTAATTAATTGTTGTTGTTATTATTTTGATTTTTCTATCACGATCTTTGTTCTTTTATTTTGTTTTAGATTTATTTGCTTGAATTTATTTTTTTGGTTTAGAGAACGCATACAGAGCAAAATCTCTTTTTCTACGCGAGCTGAAATCTTGAATTAAGGTTAGTTTTTTTTTTTTTCTCTTGGTAGTGTCGTTATTTAAATTTTAAGTCGATAATATATGTTTTAGAATTTTCTTTGATTACTACTTACTTGAGAAATAAAATCAAAAATTAAAATATTATTTATTTTATATGTCATCGATTCATGACTTTAAAATTTTTAGTATTTAAGTTTGGAACCTGAAAAATAAGTTGCATAATTAAATGTGTGATGATTAGATGAATAATAATTTTATTATTTATGTAGAAAGATATATTTATTAAAAAAATAATAAATTTAGTTAGTCCCATTGATTAATTTTGAGGAAGACCAGTTTAGTCTTATGGAATTTTTTCACCAGTAATCAAAATAAATCGAAAAATACTAATGGAGGCTCGTTTAAATGATCAATATTTTTGGGTCCGTCTTCTCACTATAGTGAAAAATTTCCTGCATCTGAGAATTAAATCTTAGATCCCTTAATTATTTATTGAAAAACCTAACTATTAGGTCATTATCCCGGATCATAAATTTTTTTTAGAAAGATATATTTATAATCATTGATAATAAAATTATTATTAAAAATTTTAAAATCTGAAAATTTGAAAAGAATAATTATAAGATAATTATTTTATGATGATTATAAATTTTTTTATATTTTTTGTTTTATTAATTATATTATATTAATTAAGATTCTAATTCCGCTCATTATAATTTAGTTAGCAGTATTTTGATACACTTCATAAACATAACAAAAGATTTCGATCATCTGTTCTCCGGTTCAAGACTTCAAGTTCTCTGACGTCAACACCAACGCATTCTCCAACTTTGTTGAAAAATGATTTTTCCTAATCAATTAATTGAATAGATATATGAACAACTATTTAATGATTAGATCATTATAAATTAGTTTGTGTTAATGAGAATTTAATATCACATTAAGTGGTGGCGTCTATCCACATGAATGAACAAACGTCCCGAGTATTCAATGCCATAAAGAAACACAAAATTGAACCATACTAACTTATTGGTAAGATTGCTGGGATTAAGAGAAGCAACAGCAACTTAACTCTTGGACTCGTAGCAGCCCCTATAGTTATAGCCCAAATTTGGACCGCATAGTGGGGCTTCCAATTAGGAAGACTAATTTTCACTTCGTTTTATTTTTGTGCAATCTAATCTTTATCCATTATATTTTTAGTGCTAAAAATATTTTTATTAATATATATATAATACGCTGTTAGCCTACGTTAATGCGGCGCACCAGTATATTTTAATTTTTTTGTTTATTTTTTTTTACTATGAGATTAAATCAATTAAATTTTATTTTTAAAATTTAAAAATTAAATTATAGTATTCAAATTAATTTTTTTTTAAGTGTATATGAAGATCCACACAAGAGATAAACAAGATAACATTACTATATATATATATATGAGAAATGTTATCTTATTCTCCTTTCATGCTCACTTTCGTGTGCACCTAATTTTTTTTTTTAGCTTAAGTACTATAACTCAATCCATAAATCCTAAAAGTAAAATTTAATTGATTTAATCCGGAGCCAAAACAAACTTAAACAAAAAATAAAAACAAAAAAAAACAAAATGCCTGCAGTGTCACCCAACTATGATATATTTGTAAGAATTTTTTCTCTAAATGAGGTGCGCAATCATGAGATGCTGGGTTTCTGAGCCACCCGCTATGAGTACTTCTCGATTTATCCTGGTGACCGATAAAAAACTTTCGTGAGACCGGACTGATCGTCTCAGGTTCGATCTTATGTGGTTCATTATTATTTTTATAACAATTTTAATATATATATATATAGAGAGAGAGATAAAATTGATATCCTGCTCACCTCTTGTATGTATCTTCGTGTGCACCTAAATTTTTTTTTTATTTGAATTTTTTTAAGCTTAAGCACTATAACCTAACCCTTAAACTTTAAAGGTAAAATCTTAAACAACATACTCCGGAGCTAAAAAAAAAAAAAAAAATTAAAAATAAAAAATTCCTACTCACCTTAGGGTGCGTACAGATGTGCACTCGAAGGTGAGCTGGATAACAATTATATATATATATATATATAGTTTTGATATCTTGCACACTTTTATATGAGCAATCGTGGGTGACAACTTACATGGGCACCTGACGTGGCCAAAATTATTTTTTTTTAATCCATCTCGTCCTTCTCTCTTCCTTCACGCGGGTTTTTTTGGCCCTGATTCTCCATGTTTTTCCCCAAAAATTTAAAAACTCTTCCTCTCCTCTCTTCCCCCTATTCCCTAAACCCTAAATCCATTGTCGGTCACTGTCGCCTTTCCCTTCATCCCTGGCTATCGTCACTCGTTCCCACTCCATCCCTCCGAGGATCCCTTGCTGTAGCCGCTCATTCTCTTCCTCGCTACTGTCGCTCCCTTAAACATTGATAATTCTTCTATTTCTGCTATAAGTTTTATTCCTCTATAATATAGTTTATAGTTGAACTTCAATTCTTTTATTTCTGCTATAAGTTTTATTCCTTTATAACATAATTTAAAGTTTAACCTCAATCCTTTCCCACCTGGAGAAGCACCGGCCACCAGCTGGTTCTCTCAGGCAGTCGCATCCGCCATCGGCGGTGTTCCAGAGCCCGCAAGCACTGGAGGAGATGCGAATCTCATGCGGTAGGCGATCTTCTGGAGGTCCTCGATACAGATCGAGTCGTTCCATTAGCAAGCACAGAGGTTTCTGTCGGACGCAAGACACAGGCTATGGAGTCTGTGGATTCACTGATTGAAGGTGTTGAAAGGGGAGAACATCAACGAGGGACGTGTCAATTTAGTCCTCGGCTTCCAAGATATTGTGCTTCATAGCAGCGATCCTCCAATTTCATCAAGAACCTTTGATCCCAAAGAAAGTAGATTGCATACAGATTGGTAACTCATTTTGACCTTGGACGAGCGTGTCAAAGGGAAAATCAAAGCTTCTGCTAAAGAACCATGATAGACTTCACCGTTATCTCCTGCACCTGAAGATTTGTCTAGTCGAGCAGGGAGATGGTGTGAAAAGTCGATGAAACTTGCTTCTACTGTCTGTTTGATTGGAAAAAAGTCAGTTAAAGGGAAGCAAGCAAGCTGCTGTGCTAAACACAGTGCTACAGGGCTGGTTGCACTTCATCTAGATCACCAAATGCGAGAAGATCTTTTAAAGTGCTGATTTTTCTCTTGATGTTCTGTTTGCTTGTTTATCATTTTTTAGGAAAAAAATTCAATCTTTATCTTTTGCAAGCAAGTAAAGAACTTAATTGGATCGATCTTAAAACTTTTGATATGTTCCCAAATCGAAACCTAAGGAAAGATGGTTTCCTTAATCAATTGTGAAATATGTGTTTGTGGAAAGAAGAAATTGCCTTGGGCATCATAATAATTCTAAAAAAACAGCACCAATGTGGTGCTGTTTTGAATAAAACACCACTACGTTGAACAAAACAATATTGATGCTGTTTTGAACACCAACGTGGTGCTGTTTTGAACACTAATGATGTTGTTTTGTTCAAAACAGTACTATGTTGGTGTTGTTTTGAACACCAATGATGTTATTTTATTCAAAATAGCACCAACGTACATTGTATTATAAAGTAATATTATTTTCGAGATTTTATATCGTTATTATTATTATCATCATAATTTTGTAAATCACAGGAAACTTTGTAGAATTCTTTCCTTTATTGCCTGAACAAAGAAATTTATATGCATACTATATTTTGGATGAGATTCTGATTGCAGTGAGCTTCAAGAATCAAGCAAGAAAACTATTTCTTGACTTATAGTTGTTCAGTAACTAATATACTATTTTTTGCTCCCGCCTGTATTGTTGCTTGATTTTCTGTATAAATCATATATTATTTTATGGTTATTGCAATTTGCTTACATTTATTTACATTACACATAGGTTTATATACGAGGACTGGACATGCCCCATACCCCAGCCAAGTTGAAGTTCCCTTAGTATTGGGATGAGGAGTGTTTCCTTAATCTGCAAGTGTATGAGATATCACATTTGACTTGTTTGACCTTGGTGTAGACAATTTTCCTCATGTGAACTAAAATTTGTAAAACTAAAATTTTTAACTCTTGGTTGATATTTTATACATATTTTTAACAAAGATTTATAATTTTTTATGAAACTCAGTTCTGCATGTGAATTATACTAATATTGACAGTGAAATGATACCATTGGATAAAAGTCATTGATGTTGACATTCATAAAATGCTCACTAGCAATTGAAATAGGATATTGAGTTTGAAGAACCCAAGATGTCACATTGTTGCTGGTTTTGCTAGACCAACATCAACATGGTGTTGGTCTTGCAAGACTAGCATCAACATGGTGTTGGTCTTGTAAGACCAGCACCAAGGTCCGTGCCACTTGGTATGTGGTCATAACTTCTTGTGAGAGTCTCAGAACCATAGTTGGATGTCATATATACCTTCTAGACACTCACCCCTTCCATCCCATGCCAAAATTTCAGAATTCTAAGTCTCCTAGGTCAATTAATGGTTTCGGTCAAAACCCATTGATGAACATAAAAAGCTCAGAACGGAACCATTCCAAGTCCTATGAGTTCACATGTCTCACGGGAGTCCAAATATACCATCATTGACTATTTTTAGACACTCATATCATTGATCCAAAGAATTTCAATACTTTTGTATAAAGTGGTGTTGGGCTTGCAAAACTAGTACCACGTTGGTGCTAATCTTCGAAAATCAGCATCAGACTTTCTGAAAAGAACTCATGGCCACGTTATTGTTGGTTTTGTAAGACCAACACCAACGTGGTGTTGGTCTTGCAAGACCAGCACCATGAATACATCTCAGTATTTTTTAAATTTTTTTTATCATTTTATACACTAATATAATTTCACTTAATAAAGTAATAGTGTGATATTTTTCAAAAATTTATTTTACTCTATAATTTTTTTAATTCTTATCGTTTTATACACTAATATCTTTTCATTTAATAAAGTAACAGTGTGATATTTTTCAAAAATTTATTTTACTCTATTCTCCAATAGAATTTTGTCAATTGTTACATGTAATTTCTTTAGTTATAGTAATGACATTAGTTATTAGTGTTGTAAAACGATAAGAATTAAAAAAATTACTGAGATGTATTCATGGTGCTAGTCTCGCAAGACCAGCACCACGTTGGTGCTGGTCTCACAAAATCAGCACCAATGTGGTGCTGGTCTTGTAAGACCAGCACTAACGTGGCCATGAGTTCTCATCAGAAAGACGAGTACTGGTTTTCAAAGATCAACACCAATGTGGTGTTGATTTTGCAAGACCATCACCAACGTGGTGTTGATTTTGCAAAACCAACACCAAGGTCTGTGCTATTTGTTACGTAGTCATAGCTTCTTATGAGAGACTCAAGATCATGATTGGAGACCATATATACCTTCTAGACACTTATCATTTCTATCTCATTCCAAAATTTTAGAATTCCATGTCCCCTAGATCAATAAATGGGTTTCGGTCAAAACTTATTAAATGACTTAGAGAGCTCAGATCAGACTCATTCCAAATCCTATGGGTTCACATAGCTCATGAGAGTCCAAATATGCCCTCATTTACTATTTTTATATCTTTTCAATATTGATCCAAACGATTTCAATATTTTTGTGTATAGTGGTATTGGTCTTGCAAAACCAGCACCACGTTGGTGCTGATCTTCGAAAACTAGCACCAGACTTTCTGATGAGAACCCATGGCCACGTTGGTGTTGGTTTTGCAAGACCAGCACCAATGTGGTGCTGGTTTTGTAAGACTAGCACCAAGGTCTGTGTCACTTTGTGTAGGATCGAGTTCACGTGAGAGGGGGGGGTGAATCACGTGTTTTAAAAAACTTTCTTTTTTGGTTTTTGAACTCTCGAAAACTTTGAGTATGAAGTGGTATAAAAGATAAAACAGCAAAAAGTAAAGACACAATTAGTTTTACTTACTTTGGAGCCTTCGCCGACTCCTACTCCATGGCCCACGACCCTTCGAATCGTATCGTTGGGCAATCCACTAATTTTCTTCCGAAAAACCTTCGGATAGAGAAATCGATTACAAAATTAAATTGGTGTAACAATCCTACACCAACTTAAGCAAGTATAAGAAAAGTAAACAAAAAAAAAAATTGTTACCCAACACTTAAAATGATGGTAATGCTGGCTTGAGTGCTGGTGAAGATCTCGGCGCAGAATATTGCTTGAGCGTGATCTGATCTTTAGCGCAGAGAGTCGAGAGGAGCGTTTCGTTGTTAATTGAGTTTCGACACCCCTCTTTTTTATAGTGAAGGTGAACATGATCTGATCCACTGATCTCAGGATCAATTTTCACGATTCAAACTTTATCGGTCTATTGATTCTCCATGATCGGTCGATTGATCCTTCTGAATCAACCTAGCTTTCCGTCCAGATGTTGTCTCTTCGAAATAAAACTTGTGTTCGGTCGACTAAACCTCACCGTCATAGACGGATTTATATAAGGGCTGTCCTGGGCTATAGCCCAACCCAGCCCTTTTTAAAAACCGTCTCTACTTCCAAGTCACCTCCTCCAGATTGAACTAACCGGAGTCATCAAGGAGCTTTCTCTGCCTCTGCTTCCTTTGATTTCGCATATGATTCCTTCGTCTTCGAGACGACAGCAACTCCTGCTTCTTCAGCTTCTTCCATCTTTGGAGCGGCGGTGGCTAAACCATCGGTGGTGCGGTACTGTTTCATATACATCTCCGTCTGCTCCATATATTTTCTATAACTACTTTCCTCAGTGTAGTGAGACAGAGCACCCGAGTAAGTCGGAGGTCGCTCCGGCGATGGCAGACGTCGACCTTGTCAGCGGCGCCGCCGATGGTGGATTTGGTCTGCCACCACTTTGGCGCTGGAGAAGAGCTCGGTCGGGGCCATCTGCTGGTACCCGTGGCCCGTGGGAGTCTCCGGATTCGTGCTTGTCGGCGCTGTTGCTGTCGGAGCCGCTGGAAGAGAAAGCC
>JBBUKS010026784.1:0-11308 GCA_038050645.1 Hedychium gardnerianum
TAACCTACCGAAAGACGAAGGCAGCGGGGCTGCAACAGAGCTCAGCCCGACCGCGTACAGGAGGCCCTCATGGAGCAAAACCCAGGCGTCGAAGTACAGGTCGGCGAGGAGGCCGACCGCCCTCGCGTTCGCCGCTCTGAAAGACGACGTCGGTCGGGGAGCCTTCGGAAGGGCCACACTCCACTCCGACCCCCACTCAAACCCGGTCGGGGAAGACACATAGAGGAACTTGTCCTTCCATCCTCTATTGGAGGTCGGTAGTTCTCCCAAAAAATAACACTCGGCTCGGGACTGAAGAAAGAAGGTCCCCTCTTCCCCCATCTTGAGATAAAAGAAAAAATAGAAAGACTGGCCCTCTAGGGGGATGTCGTATACCATAAATACTATGTACGACCCACATAGCTGACGATAGCCGTTCGGGGCTATTTGGTTCGGGGGAATATCAAAATATTGGCCCACTGACTCAAAAAAGGGGGATAGAGGAAAACGCAGACCGGCTTGGAATTGACCTAAGAAGAAGGTCAAGCTCTTGGTCGGGGGGAGGTGGGCTCTCTGGTCGGGACGCGGGATCGACAACTTATAGCCGAGCGGAGTCCCACACTGAACCCTAACCTCCTCTAGGTCGGCAGTGGTAAATGTCGACCTCATAGAACTATACCAAGGGCCGGAGGTGGATGCCTCTTCCATGACTTACAGGGTATATACCCGACCTACAAATCCTAAGACCTAAAAACCCTACGCCGAGCGAGGAGACTTACTAGATCGGTGAACACGAATTCCGATCGGGGAGCTCAGACGCTAAAACAAGAGACTAAGACAAGCAAATAATAAAAATCTTCTCCGGCGGAGGCCTTATATAGCCGCGGCCCCGAACTCTCGACCGTTGGATCAACATGCACCAACATACCGGCGGCACGTAGGAACCGTTGGATCAGGGAGCACGCGGATCGCCGGAATCGCAATAGTCACGACAATTAACGTGGGTCATGCGTCGAATGACCACCGGTCAGCCTAGCGGTCGATACGACGTTAAGCACTCCTCTTTAAAGAGCATTTATAGGGCTCGATTCCCGAGACTCGTACCGTTTTTCGGTCGGATGGGTGTTCGCTCACTGATCGCATTAAAGCGCTGGGCACACACTTGTCCGGTTAGTCGGACATGCCTCATTCGATCGGACTTGAAGGGAGGACTGGTGATATGGGTGGTTAGGCTTGGGTCCCCTTAACATCACTGATTGGTGCCACGTGACGCTTGGTCAAGTCAAGTCAAGATCAAGGTCAACGCTCAAGTAGACACGGTAACATCCCCGATCGGGGTCTACCTCCTAAATCTCCGTTCAAACTCCTACATCACCGATCGGATCTACCTCCTGCATCACCGATCGGATTGACCCTGACCCCTTTATCAACCGGGCTACCGCTGGAAGCCCCGGTCGGGTAGCCCCTCATAACCTCCGGTCGGACGAATGCTTTCTCCTCACCGACCGGATTCCCCCAAGAACCCCGGTCAGGTGTATGTCTTATTCTAACCGACCGGAGGATCTCTGTGGACTTTTCCCCAGTCAGGTATAAGAGCAGCTTCATCACGGATCCTGGCCTCCCGCGTAACTATAAAAGATAACTCCGACACCGCCCGTACGACCACGATACCCCTCTCCTGTACGACCACGTCACCCCTCACTTGTACGAGGCAAGCACTCCTCGCCCGTACGGCTAGAACACCTCCAACGGTACCTCAGGCACTCCCCGGGAATTTTGGGACGGCGGTACTTTTAGGTCAGAACATGCTCGACCATGCCTCCGAAGCACGCACCATTAAATGCTGGCCGTACGCGCTCCTGAAGGATATATAAAGGACCCGATGCCGCTACAGAAAGGAGATTTTTTTTTTCTATACCTTATTCTTGTGCGTATAGTTGTCATACGTCCGGGCTATCTAACCTGACTTAAGCGTCGGAGCGGGATCCCCAGGCTCTTCGCCTGGAGCTCTCTGCTAACCCTCCGTCTCTCTCTGATCTATGCAGATCCCCGACTGTGCACCTGAGACAGTAGACCGGCGGCGCGCCCCGATCGGAGTTAAGAGCTCCGACGATCGACCGAATTACTCCGCCCTACAGTAGTCCAGTCAACAAGTCTCCGACTTTTTCGTGACCCATCCTTTATCAGTCTCCGTGCAAGAACAAGGACCCTTATGAAAAATATAATTAAAAATTTATAATAGAATCCGATCAAAATATCAAAGGATCGAATTTATTATCTTATCATGCATAAAGATAATAATTACCTAAATGGAAAAGATTGCATTCCCATTAACCGACAAATTACTTTTCACTAAAGTCATATCCCTTAGCATTAATTATGTCATTCAATCAATAAAAAGCATTATAGAATAATATAAAAAAATGTATTTTTTTTAAATAAACAAGTTTATAAAATTTTAGATTAATTAAACTTTATAAAAAAGTTAAA
The DNA here is from genome assembly GCA_038050645.1 of Hedychium gardnerianum. Classification (NCBI taxonomy): domain Eukaryota; kingdom Viridiplantae; phylum Streptophyta; class Magnoliopsida; order Zingiberales; family Zingiberaceae; genus Hedychium; species Hedychium gardnerianum. The sequence continues at coordinate 2,470 of JBBUKS010026784.1, forward strand.
CCATAAAACAAAAAAATAAGCAATATATTCTAAAAATAGTATTTATATATAGGTTGCTTTTAAATTCTGCCAATCCATTTACATTATCGAATTACATTTAAATTTTATTTCTAGTAATTATATTTTGAATCAAGTCCGGATCAAATTAATGTTTAGATAACTATGATTAAAGCATAATTATAAAAAATTAAATTCAAATCTAACTGAAAAAGGTCTAAGTAATTAGCTCAGTGGTCATTGTTATTGGTGCAATAATGCTCCTAAAATATTTAAGAAGATTATTGGTACAATAATAGTCATAAATGATTGGATTTGATCATATTATTTGAGAGAAAGTTTTGCTATATTTGATAATCGATTTGAATTATATTTACCTATATATGGTACTAATATGTATTCAAGTTGCCCCAGCATTGCTGAGATGATAACCACGAAATAGAATTGTTGAAGTCAGAATTCCGACAAAGCCGTGTGACCCCTTTCTTGTCGGGATGATCTATAGTTTCCTGATTTACACTCTCTCAATAATATAAGATTATCGAGAGAGGACTACCAAGGTAATGAATTTCACCTTTTCTCAATAATATATATCCGAGTTGGTTTGGCCAATCAGGCTAGGGGGTCTCCGGTACAATCACTCCGACGCTCAAGTTAGGATAGTGTATATCAAGGGTAGTGAACGATAGTGGACCATATATATTGAGTAAAAGAGAAGCATACTTGCGCCTGCGGGGAGGGACTTTTTATAACATTTGTAATCCCCGGCTCATATTTAATTCAAGGGTCACATCAGGAGATGGAGGATGTCTATTTATAGTATTCTCAGTAATAAAGGGTCACATCGGGAGATGGGGGATGTCTATTTATAGTATTCTCAGTAATAAACGGTCCCATCACCCATGCTCTGTATTCGTGGAATAGTGCTATCACATGCACTTCTAATAATGTCATACATGATATTTATTGTGATAATGATCTTTGAAAGTTTAGATTTTATTGATCAAAATAAGAAAATAACAGAGGTAAGGGAGTAGGGTCCTAGGGTTGGAGATGTCCGATCGGATGTATGAAAGGGAGCCAAGCCTTGGGGTCGAGATCCGAAGCTTATCCGATCAGATGTAAGGGAGTCAAGCCCTAGTAATTGAGTTGAAGTTTGTCCGATCGACTGATTGTTATCTAATCTGTTTTAAGGGTTGGGGTTGGTGTCATCCGATCGGCTGAGATTGGAGTCGTCTGATCAGACGGGTCTCTTTTTCTGCCGATCGACTTCTAATCAGTTCTTTACTTAATCTGGTTGACTCATAACAGATTTTGATTTTCATGTCATCTAGAATATTGACCCTCGGACTCTCGTTAATATTTGTTGCATCACAAGTCTCCCCTTCAAGTCTAGTCGAAAGAGGCTCATGCTCGACTGACTAGACATTGGTGCCATCTAGTTCTCCGATCGGCTAATGCCACCTAATTAGCTAAGGATGGGGATCAGTGCCATCCGACTGACTATATACTTTATATACTCTAGTTACTTCATTCGTTGATCGACTTACATTTTTAGGGCTGACATCATTTCGATAAACTCATCGTTGGTGCCTCGAAAACATGCGTGTAGGTGCCATAAATGTGAGGGGATACACATGATAGCGTATCAGAGAGATGATTGGCTTTGTCTTTTCGATTATAAATGTTGTCTTTATATACTACTGTCACGTGGCCTGACTATACCGAGGTTGTTTTACCCAAGATGTTTGTTGGGATCTTGATCCGACGGTGAAGGTGATCAACCCGCCTTTTTGATCTTGATCGAATGGTTGAGGTTGAAGGTGATTGGGCTTTATAAGGGTTAAATGTCAAAGATAAGTCTACGCTTCCTTCATCTTCTCCGTCTTCGTGTGTTTAGCGACTTCTGCCACCCAAAATTTTCTTTTATGACCTACTTTTTCAGGCGATTCTTTTCTAGGGTTTCTGTGCTCATGCTCACATAAGTCTCCTTTCCTGTCTTGTTCTCTGTTCTTGGTACTCTGCTTCCTTCCCAAGCCATGTCTTCTGACATGCTTGCTCTGTGGTACACCTCCACCGTTTCTGACTTCAACGATAGAGATTTAGACCCGATTAGGATATATTACGAGGTCCCTAAAGATCATCGCATAGTCATCCAGAATGGTCTTGATCGGCCCAACCTTCCCCCTACTGGATTCATCTCCTGTTTCCGAGACCAATTTTCTTGGAGGTCTTCAATTCCCCCTTCACCCTTTTTTCTCAAACATTGTCAAGTATTTCCACCTTCCTCTTCAGCAGCTTGCTCCAAAATCTTTCCCACTGCTCTGCGGAGTGGTCATCCTCTTTCATTTGTATCAAATTTCTCTGACCTCCAAAATATTTCATTACTTCTATTATCCAAAGAAAATGGAAGAGGGGTTTTCTTTTTTCAGGCCCGATCGAAATGTGTAATTTTCGATGAGATGCCAACCTCCAATAAAAGGTGGAAATTTCATTATTTCTATCTTCGACCAATTCCCCCTATATTGTGGCCGACCGACTGGTAGATGGATCTGCCTAAGGCACTTGTTCGGCGCTAATATCACTCAGACCCCATTTATGTGTTGACTGTTGAGACTCTGGTCGGTCTGAAATTCGATATTAATAAGTTGCTGAAAGAGGGTCTTCTATATATATTTGAGCTAAGCCCGGTCGAAGTTGGACTGCACCTTTCTTTTCATAATAAATTTTACTTAAGGCTTTCATTATAACTAACTGAGGTTATTTTTTTTTCCTTGCAGCTCGGACAATGTGAAAGACTTCAATGAACCACCTATTGAAAATGGATAACGCCGAGCTGAACATCCGGGGCAAAGCCATACTGGAGAGTCACGAGGCATAGTCGATCGACACTTCTAGCCAAGCGGCTACTACGAGGTAGGTGCCAGTGCAACCGCTGGGAGCGATGTAGCTGCCAACACCGAGGAGATGTTGCTGCTCCGACCTTCCTTGATTCCTACCCAAGTGTCTTCAGAATATGAGGAACCGTTGCGGATCTCTCGGATCAGAGATTGCCCCACTCAAGGATTTGGCGGATTCTAGGGCTGCCCTAGTGGAGCCATTAAACCCTCCACAGGAGGCACAACATTTAGCCGAGTCAAGCCAGCCTCCGTTCGGCACACTATCCTCCCCACCTCCAATTAGGCCAACTTCTCCCCGACTCCCTTCTACTTCAACCGCGCTGCCTCCACTCGGATCCATTGCAACAATTCCTGACCCAAACTCCTCCCGCCATCAAGTTAAATTCAACGCGACCTTCGGAGTTCCTTCGCGTAAAGGAGTTTGCGTCCCTGTTCAGGACACTTCGGAGTCACAACGGGTCATCAGGTTGATCGGCCTGTTCGCTGAAGCCTGACAACTGGGTGTGGACATGCCTAAGGGTCGCTTGGATTTGATGACGTCTTTGCTCAAGATTTAACTAGGGCAAGTTCATTTTTCGATAGTAAATTTTTTATTACCAAAGGAATTAATTGTCCTACTTTTTTTCAGTTTTGGACTACGTACATGTCCTTTTGCCACACATTTGTGGACCTTGTGCGCGCAAACCAAAACTTGAAAAAGCGCATAGAAGAGTTAGAAGTCCCTTGAGTCCTACCGACCCAGGAGCTAGAGGAGGCCCAAGCGGAGATAGCTAAGTTGCAAGCGACAATAGCAATTCTGCTGGAGCAGCTGCAACACTCGGAGGGAGCCGTGGAACCCAAGAAGAAAGAGGTTGCGGATAAGGCAGTGGAATTGGAGAGACTCCAAGCCTTATTGAAGACATCTTAGTCGAGGCTCTCATCCCAGCAAAAGAGGAGGCAGCGGATGCTAACCGACCTGGACAACAAAAAGCCTACGAGAGCGAGATAACAGGGAAAATAGCAGAGCTACTAGGTATGAAGGCGGTGATCCAGTCTCAGTAGAGCCAACTGGAAACCAAGCAAGTTGAGCCAGATTCCTTAAAGTCCGAACTGGAACGCTATAAAGCGGGTGAGGCTGATCGCTGTGAAGCCAGAAGGACAGAGTACCTCCATCCGCTAAGTTTTATGAGCTCCTAGGCATAAGAACCATCAAGATGTTCTCTTATGGTGCCGAGAGAGCCGTAAAGCAACTTTGAGATGCAGGTCATTTAATGGCAGATCTTCCGGAAGGCTTCATCAGCCTCCCGAAGACATACGCCGACATTCCCGAATATGCTTTTTCTGATTTTGCATAACTTAGCAACTTGTATCTTTAGTTTTTCCTGTGTATGGCCTTCGAGCCTTTACTTTCTAAATGAAATTTACCTTTTCTTCAAAAGAAACTCGCATTAGTCTACTTTTTAAATGAAATTTACCTTTTCTTCAAAAGAAACTCGCATTAGTCTATCTTTGAATGGCCAATTCTAATTCACCATGTCTGTATAATTTTCCAAATAATGGCACATGTCCTTAGTAATGGTTTGAACGAAGAATTGTAACATTGATGCCGAGCGAGCGGCTACAAGGTTGGTACCGAGCAGGTGACTGTAATTTTATGAGAATTACAAGTGTTGCCGAGCAAGGGACTATAATGTTGATGCCGAACGGACGGTTACAAGGTTGGTGCCGAGCAGGCGGCTGTAATTTGGGGCGCTAAGCAGACGATTGTAATTTAGGGTGCCGAGCGGGCGGCTGTAATGTTAGTGTCGAGCGGACAACTGTAATTTTGTGAGAATTACAAGTGTTGCTGAGCGAGTGATTGTGATGTTGGTATTGAGCGGGCGGTTGTAATTTGGTGTGCCGAGCGGGCGGCTATAATTTAGGGTGCCGAGTGGGCGACTGCAATGTTGATGCTGAGCAGGTGGTTGTAAGATTAATGTCGAGCAAGCGGCTATATTTTTTGGTTGTTTCGTTTGGTTGTTTTGTACTGAGCGAACGACATTAGTCTTTGTGCTGAGCGAGTAACCTTAGTTTTTATGCCGAGTGAACGGCCTAAGTCTTTGTGATGAGGCAAAGCTAACCTACATTCTCAATAAAAAGAGATACACTAATGGATAATTCTCAAGGAACTCAAAATCATCTTCATATTTGGTATGGTTGTAGGAAGTTTACATTCCATGACCGGTTCAGCTCCTTCCCATCAGGCCCGTTTCGCCCCATTGAGGCTGCGGAAACCAACTTGGAAACACCTTATAAGGCCCGCACCATTGAGGCTCCAACTAGTGGTATATGTGATCTGTAAGTTGATCTTGATCCTCCAGAAGTTCCTTCTGAATCATATTGATTATTCTTTGCAATCTTGTGGATTACATACTGAAGTTTGAGATATATTCAGCTACAATTACCATATTCCTCCTGGACAGCCTAACCATACATGTGAAAAGTGCTAATATGTGGGCAGATGTTGAATATAGTGGTGAAATGTTTTGTCCTACAGGATCCTTTTGCCCAAGCACTATACGGAAAGTTTCTTGTAGTAGTGGGTATTTTTTCTTAATCCTTCTTGTGAAGTTTCTTTATGGGCTTAGTGAAAGCAAAACAATTATATTCTTTGTCATGCATACTATGTAGAAACAACTTATCCATTCTCTTTTTCAGATATTATTGCAGGAAGGGATCTGTTTCTCCCACGAGTAAGTTGATTCCACTGAACAATTCACCTGGCCATTCTTTATATCATTATTGACTGTTGTTTATTGTACCTAATAAATCATGACATACTAAGTGTAAACACTAACCATATCACCATTTCTTGATACTATATAGCTTCTGCTATTAGATACAACAGTTGCTTCCAAACCTTATAAATAGTTCCACGCTTTTTTCTATGTAGTCTGACATAAATTGTTTAATTAGACAATTAAAACAAATAAAATATAGCAGCTACTTCCCATCATATTTATTGTAGCAGTGGATTATCTACAATATTGCGCTATTTTAAGCTCTTGCACGTGTATGACACACATGATAGAAGGATAAAGCTTTAAACTAGTGTTGAGATCTTAAAGCAATAATTAGTAATCAACCATTCAAAAGCTACTTTTAAATGATTCAGTTAGACAAATTATAATTATCTTACAGGTTTTGTTTTTATGGTCAAGAAACGGTTGTCTACAATTTTCATGGAATTGTTGCAGATTTTTAAGGTTTAACTCTGTGTGTCAATTAAACTGATGTTTTTTGTGAGTAACTACAGGCTACCAGTCCAGAATTTAGAGCTTATCAAGAGCAAGTGATGAAGAATTGTGTTAGATTCGCTAAGGTGCCATTTTTCCTGTCTATGCTTTTTATTTGTTCGTGGATTTAACCAACTTGTATGGAATTGATGGATTCAAAGTTGAGAAGGTGCTGGAGTCGGTACATATTGCAGCTAACAATAGTTGTGCTGTGGATTTTATTACTTTTGAATTGTATAAGCCTACAATTGTTTCTGTTAGTAGTTATGTCGTGTTGCTTGTTGTAGGTTTCTCTTGGTGCAATTCCAACATGGAAGAAGTGCGCTATTCATGTATTCATAGGACATAATATCAAAAGCTATCAGGATAAAGAGAGAGAGCGCAGACTTTCCTCGACGTGTGATGGATCTAAACAGAGGGAGAGTAGAAAATCATGTGCACCAACAAACCTTTTCAATTAAATGCGAGAGTAGTTTCCTTTTTAGTTATTTCTAATGTTGTATTAGCTTTGGATGTAAAAGACTTTTCATTAATGTTTCATTTGTAAAATTGACTCAAATGTTTATTAGATGAATAAAAATTATGTATTCGTATTTTGCTTGTATTTGAAAATTTTTATTTTTATTTTAAGTGATGAATGAATTGTGATGATGTCAAAATTTTAAATTTAGATTATATATTTTAAATAAATATTAGTGATAATTGTACGAGGTTAATAATTGAATGTGGTTAATTTAAAACCCTTAATTGTAGTGCGTGATGCGCACTGCGAATGCTCTTAACTACAGTGTGCGGCGTGTGTTGCGAATGCTCTTAACTGCAGCGCGTGTCGCACACCAAGAATGCTCTTAACCGCAGCGAGCGACGTGCGCTATCGATGTCTTATGACTTTCAACAGCTTGCAATTGTGCAGCATGTGATGTGCGCTACGGATAGAATAAATGCGCGCTACGGAAAGTCAAATTTGGTGTAGTGATATAAGGCTCTCCGAGCGGATTCTTCGTTGACTTCCATAGGAACAACTGTTTCTCCTTCGTAGACTAGATGGAAGAGAGTCATCCTCATGCTCTCACGGGGTATAGTTCGGTAAGCCCATAGAACACTTGGAAATTCGTGAACTCAACTACCTCCGACATGGTCAAATTTGACTTTAAGTCCTCGAATAATTTCTCGATTGACAACCTTTGCTTATCCATTGCTTTGGGGATAAGTTACGGAGGTAAAGGCTTGAAGAATACCAAAGTCTGCGCACCATTCTTGGATTTTGCATCCTTGAAATTATCGCCCATTATCTGAGATAAGTTTGTGGGGAATCCCATTTCTGCAGAGGATGTTCTGCCATAAGAATTTGATGACGACTGGTTCAGTGATCTTTATTAATGCTTCAGCTTCTACCCATTTGGAGAACTAGTCGACAACTACGATCATAAATTTCTTCTGAGCGGGAGTCATTAGGAATGTGCTCACGATATCCATACCCCATTGATCGAAGGGGTAAGAGATTATAGAGGTCTTCAAGGATCCGATCGACTGATAAGAGATATTCTGATGCTTTTGGCAATGAAGGCAGGTAACCATAAGTCAGGCTGAGTCAGCCTGAAGAGTGGGCTCTGCAGAAATATTTTTCGAGCAAGCGACCGACCCTCGGCGTGGCTTCCGCAAGAGCCTTGATGGACTTCCCTCAAGACATATTTAGTATCTTCTAGTCTGAAACACTTGAGCAATGGGCGAGAAAAAGCTCGCATGTATAAATGGTCACCTATCAGAGTAATTCGGCTAACCCTCTTTCTGAGCATCCGTGCTTGTTCTAAGTTGGGGGGCAAAGTCCCTTGCTGAAGGAAGGAAATCAGTGGGGTTCGCCAATCGACTTGCACCCCCTGCTTGCCTGTTGATCGATATGAACTATCAGTAGGGTGTGCTCCATCGGAGTATCCCAAACTCATGTAATCAGTGAGCTAGTAATTTTTGTCAACTCATCTGCTTATTCGACTCAATGATTTAGATGTGGCGAGGGTGATTTGTTTACCCTAAGCATTCTTTATCGTCGACTCCATAGTAAGATAAAAAGAGTAAATCATGATGACCGAATCTCTTTAGGTGGGAAAGATTTTATTCCCCGAGGGATTATTCTCTCGGGCATTCGATCCATGCTCTCATCTGTCAATTTACCACCTAAGTACCAACTCAATTATACCCTCCTCTCCCTTTCAATCTTCGAGCCATGGCTGTGTCCATTGTCTCTCGGGTTGAGACTCGAGGTCCTACGAGGCAACACCCGTCAACGAGCATCGGTTGGCCGCTGTGACTCCTCGACGGTCAAATCAACCCTAAGATGAGGGAAGAGGTTTGCGGGTGAGTGCACGAGCAAGAAGAAACACAAACTGTAGGATCAAAGGCACGTGAGAGGGGGGGTGAATCATGTGTTTTAAAAAACTTATCTTTTTTATGGTTTTGAAAATTATTCGGAAACTTAGAGTACGCAGCGGAAATATAAAACAGAAAACTGAAAAGAAAGTACAATATTGGTTTTACTTGGTTCGGAGCCTTCGCTGACTCCTACTCTAAGGCCCACGACCCTTCGGATCGTATCGTTGGGCAATCCACTAAAATTCTCTTCCGGCAACCCCCGGAAGAGTAATCCGATTACAAAGTAAAGTTGGTGTAACAAACCTACACCAACTTTATGCA
>JBBUKS010026803.1:0-11307 GCA_038050645.1 Hedychium gardnerianum
ATGTATTAGCTAATATAAGGTCATATGCTATCGCAAAATCCAATATAGTTTTTCCTTTTTCATTTCTCGTTCCAAACTCATAACCTTCATGTACTCTCTCATATTTCTCATTTTTCACTCTGACATGCACATTTAGATCGCCTCCTATAAAAATCATTTCATTTGGCAAAATATTTTGTAATACTTCATCTAAGTAAACTTTGATTTGGTAGCTTCATCTAATCCTACTTGAGATGCATATATGCTAATTATGTTCATAGTTTCTTTTATTGTTATTATCTTGAGAACTATAATTCTATCCCTTTTTCTAACTACTATTATAACTTCATCATTTAACGAACTATCTAAACAATACTCCCCATTTTTTGTTTTACTTTTTCATGTGTATCATAACTTAAAACCCGAGTTCTCTATTATCTTTGCCTTCTCGCCTACCTATTTTGTTTCTTATATACACAAAATATTAATTCTTCTTCTAATTATCGCATCTACTACCTCTATTATTTTACCGTGAGGATTCCTATGTTCCAAATCTTAGACTATTAGTTTTCTTATAATATTGCTCTTATCTAACCTATGGTGTGAGAACTCTTGCCTATTTAATACTATACTCAAGTTCTCATGGAAATATAGTGGTCTTGGCTATCCAAGTTCAAACTAATTATAAATTTTTCAATTTGTATTCCCGTTTACTTCAATCACAAGCTTTAGAAAATGCATAATCCTAGCATATAACCTCATGTCATAGACACCATTGTTATGAAAATGGTTTCTCTTTTGTGATTAAATTTGACCATGGTGTTTTAATGGTCTATTAAATATGACTTAAGTTAGGTATGAATTTGATAAAAGTGAATCAAGTGCACAGGGTTAGTAATGTCATTTAGATTTGAGTTTCATAACAAGTAGCTTAGAGACTCGTAGGCAAGTAGCTTGGATTGAGAGGATTGGACTCGAGGGCATATAACCTAGATTGAGGGAGGTAACTTTAGGAAGATAGATCGAAGCGAGAGGACCCAAGGGCCAATAGCCCGGATTAAGAAACTTGAATGGTAGACATCATTAAACAAGTGAGAGAAAGGTTGGGTAAAGGATTCACCAATGCTCCTTGAGCCGGGAGGAAGACCTGAAGATCATCTAAGTTTGTATGCAATTACGTGTTATATGTTGGTACAATCAGCCTCCAGGTTTGACAATATACCTGTGTCTGATCAAATTTGACTAAGAGTTGATCCAAATAGGACGAGATGTTTGGAAGTGAGCTAAGTCTAGTTAGCTCAAGACTGACCGGATGACTAGCAAAGGTAAAATCTAGTCAGGTCAAAAGTTGACTGGATGACTAGCAAGGAAAAGTCCAAGCAGGTCAAGGGTGACCAAATGCTCGGCAAGAGAAAGCCCTATCAAATTAAAAGAGAAGAGAATGTTAGGCAAGGGAAAGTCTAGGTAGGTCAAGGATGACCGGATGTCTGCCAAGTGGCAAGTCCAAGTAGGTCAAGGGTGACCGAATACTTGACAAAGGAAAATCTTAGGAAGTGAACCTAGGTGGTGAAAAGTCTTGGAGGAGTGAACTCCAAGCAAGAGATAAGCCTAGTAGGTCAGGTAGACTTACAAGATTAGGTTTAATCCTAAGGGAGTGAACCTTAGGTGGTGAAAGTCTTGGAGAAGTGAACTCCAAGCAAGAGGTAAGTCTAGTAGATCAGGTAGACTTACATTATTAATCTTGTATATTTTGCTTGTGTTTTGTATTGTTGTTTTGTAGGAACTTAGAATTGGAAGTAAAATAGATAACAGACAAAACGCAACTGGATGAAGCTGGAACAAGTCCAGAGTGAACCAGATTTGACTCGGGTCGAACCGGACCCAAGCCGGTTCAATCGGCTGATCCACCGGTTCGGTCGACCGATTGACATCGGTTGACTAGGTTCGGGGTCGGGGTCGGGGTCGGGGGGGGGGGGCTCGGATCGATGACGTGGCTTGGTTTAGTCGACCGGAAAAGTTTTCCGGTTGACCGATAAACCTGATAACGACGAGATCACGTGGCTCAGTCCAAATCGTGATAAACTCAATTGTGGGATCAATTTGACCAAGTTTGGTATACCGATCGAGGCTGATCGGTAGACTAAAAAAGGCTTATAAAAGAAACTCAAGATTAGAGCTCAAGACATCAATTCTCCTATTTTGTTCTCTCGCTCTGTGCTCGAAGGAAAGCAACAACACGCTGCTCGTGCGACTAGGGAAGCCCCAAGAAGAGTGTTGGCGCTCAGGACTTCCGGATCGGTTTGACAAAAGGCTTGTTTGTTATTAATTAAGTACACGTGTTTTATTTCATATTTGTGATTGTACTTAATTTTGTAAGAGATTTCTCCATCTCCGGAAAAAATTTAAAAAAAGAGATGTGCTAGTGGACAAGCAGGCACTTCTTGTGCATATTAGATGTACTAACCCCGAGGGTTAGGAACCAAAAAAATCCTTGTGTCTTTTGTTGTGTTCTTTATTATATTTCCGCTGCAACTAATTTGATAGAAAGAACGAACGACGAAAAAGATGAAAGCGACAATCGATATTCACCCCCTATCGATCTCCACTGGTCCTACATTATAATCTTAAATTTGTTATTAGGTTAGATTTATTGATGATATGATTGCCTAATTAGAGGTTTAACTACTTATTGCTTGATTGTTGGAGCCTTACAACTTTGAAAGGTACTTGAGTTGTGTTTATTAACCAATTTAAATCTCGAACCTTACAATGAGTTTATAAACAAGGTAAGAAGGTTGCTTAAGCATGTCAATCGACTAGATAATGATTTCCGCCGATTGAAGAAGGTCAGTGGACTATTGGCCAAGGATTGAAAATTAACTAAATACAAAGTTTAGAAAAATAGAATATTTTATTTGATTAATAGTTGATTGGAGACAGTAGCAAAGAATTGAGATATAGTTATTGGCATCCAACATTCATGTTTTGGTTGTCCAATCAATTGGAAAAGTGTTCCATTTGATTAAAGTTGCCTAATCAGCTTTTCTAAATGAACATTAAAATTAAAGTCAAGGTTTAAAAGATCTTAGAGAGCTTTTGGAAACTTAACATTGACCGAAGTCACCGAACAATATCTCATTTCTTGTGCTTCATCAAGGTCAAGTGTCTAAAGAAATCCAAGAACTAGGGTGGGTACGATTGAAAGCTTCGACTCTCAAACTCATATTGAAAAAAATCTCGATTAGGATCAAGCTCATTGAGAGCTTGTGAAATTCCATTAGTATAGGTTAAAGTTGGTGTTTTAAGGGTTTATCCTCAATTTGTACAATCTTACCCCATTACCTCTTGCAAAAATGATTAGTAGAATCCTAAGGCAATGCACTAAATATCGTGTGTTCCAACATTAAATTTGGAACGAGAGCCAAAGTTAGGACCACTAGATTCTATCATTCTTACGACTAATGAATGTGTTATAAGTTGTAGAGTTGGCGACATTAATTGAGACAAGTTTCTCAGGAAGCATCTTGCATACATTAAGATATTAAGAAAATGATGCATCTCATAATGTTTCAGAGCTTGAAAATCTAAATGTTGAAGAGGATGAGATTAACCCATTCCAAGATGCTAGAAATCAAGCCTCAAGAGGTAAAAAAGCTCTTCCTTGATGACATATTCAAGGAGCAATAATTTTCAATAGGATATCAATATCAAGATAAACATCTTTAAATTTAAAGGAGAGGCACATCTTGACCTATTCATTAATTAGCTCAATTCCATTGAGCAAGTCTTCAATTACAAGGAATAAAACTATAAACATAAAATTAAACTAGTTGCTATAAGATTACAAACTATGCTCTTACTTGGTGGAAAAATCTCGAGCATTAAAAAGATCATACAGGTAAGTCAAAGATTAAAGCATGGGCGAAAACAAAGGAAGTGCTTAAAAATAAATTTTTATTGGAGAAATATTTATAATACACCCACCTCAAGTTTTATCTTTTATCTTTACTAGAATAGATTCATTAGAAAATACATGGAGTTTAGTCACCTTATAATGAGATGTGCCATTTCTCAACCAATATAATAAAGTATAGGCTGATATCTTGGTGAGGTAAGTCAAGACATATATGATGTCACACATTAATTACAAAGGTGGAGAGACAATTGAGGCATGTAAGGTTTGACAATCTATGAGCATTAGTGGAACTCAATCGTTTGGTCATGAGAACAATTCTAATCGAGAGTCGTTCACAAAGCTAGTTCTCAAACACAAGTTTTTTTCTTCTTTTAAGCTAGACAAATCTACCACAAACAAGAGGCCTCCTTCATCTTTTAGTCATACTTCAAATGTTAAGGGTGTAATCATATTCCTTAGATTTTCACTATTCCAGAAGAATCTTTTGAAAAAGAATTTAGCATTTTTAATGTTTCTTAAACTCAAGATGACAAGGATTAGATTCAAAATGACAACTTTCATATGAGATGCCCTTCTCATGAAAAAATGCATTATGTTATCATTGTTGAACTTGAACAGAATCATGGTATCATTCAAGAAGGTTGACATTCTCAACCTTATAATCTCTCTTGGATTCAAAAGGATGATATGGTAAAAAAGTAGTAAAAGTTTCTCTTTAATTTTTTTTACATGCTATTTTTTTGCCAAAAAAGAAGTATGGTACACTATCATACCCTATGTATGCTCGTCATGTATTACTTTGTCTTTATGAACATACAATAGAGCATTGATGCATGATAGTTAAAAGAATACATATTCTTTCATTAAAGATGGAGTTAAAATCATTTTATGCCCATTTAAATTTATGCTCTTAAGAAAATAATCTACATCGATTCATAAAGCCTCTGGTTAAGTTATGTTGAAATTTTTTCATGATATTAATTTGGATAAAAATTCTTAGGATTATCCTCTTGTGTAGAACATTCAATATTAGATTGATCTTATTTAGGATTTGATAGCATAAACAAAGTGGCCTATCATGAGAATCCTAAAGAGTAAAGAATTACAACAATAAAATTGACAAGCATAATTCGAGAGAGAAGTGAATAAGATCACTGTCATTTTCTATTCCATGCCTTGATGACTTACTTGATCAACTTTATATTTTCTGAATTGCGCATCAACCCGATTAAACCAATGATGAATGGAAAATGAATTTCAAAATAAAAGAAGATTATATGAAAGAATGAAGATGCTCTTTAGTCTTTCAAATGCTACTAGCACTTTTGTGAGACTGAAGAATCATGTCTTTAAAAAAAATATTGACAAATTTATTTTTTATTTTGGTTACATTCTGTGTATAGAAAAGACCTAGCGGAGCATATGGACATCTATATTTTATTTTTTATGTCAAAAGCTTTTTATGTTAACTTTCCACAAATTCTCATTCTCGACAAATGGCATTTATTATGCCATCTTATCTCTTTGTGAGGCACTAAGATGACTCTTGTAAGGTGAAAGGCATACTCTTGTAGTTTTCTCTAAAACGCATCATAAAAATTTAGAAATTTTATTTGTTTTGCTTCCTTCTATACTGATTTCATTAAGAACTTTAGTTCTTCATTTCTTCAATCATCAAATGCTCAAAGAATGGATATTTCAACTGGTGAATGAATGGTCAAAAGTGTTTGGACTCAAATGTTGGTGTTAGAGTCATTTTCAGCGTAGAAGCTAGACTTATTGCTTCCAAATTCTACATTATCATTTGTGCTTTAATACATACATTGATAATATCTTATTTCCAAAGAATTTACCCTTCTTCTATAATAGTAAAGCCTTGAAATACATTGATGGATAACATAAGTTTAATTCTAGTAATGTCAAATGTGTAAAATTTCTTCAACGATACTTGTTTCATCAAGTACACAATGGCTATTCTTAATAAAATAGTCAATGCCCTAAATAGAAGACACTCTTTACTTACAACTATGAGAGTGATGAATTTTGTCATTTGAAGTACTCAAAAAACTTTATTTTAACCATGCGGAGATGAAGGTGTATTTTTTTGGTGACATTTAGGAAAGTATGCCAAGATGACAGTTCTCAAATTTCTTGTTACAAAATGCTTTTCATTTTAAGCATAATCTCTTAAGTCTTACCCATTCCTACTTATTCATTACCCATATTAACATTGGAGAAGCACATGAGGATGCACTTAGAAGACATTCTGATCAAAATAAAAGTTCAGTAACATTTTTATTACCATAATTACCTCAAGATGTCATACTTACTATCAAAAGATACCAAACTTGTGAAATTGCTATAACACATTCCCAAACTATCACTCATCCATATCTAATGCACAATGAAAAGATGTTAGTATTCATTTTGACTTAGGCTTACAACTCATTCAAGGGAAGAAAGATTCAATAATGGTGGCTGTTAATTTTTTAAAAAAATGAATCACTTTGTTTCTTACAACAACTAATGCTTCTCATGTAGTTAAGCTTCAAAATGATAAATTATCGAAACTTCTAAGAATTATTACATCTAACCAACATTCAAGTTCATTAGACATTCTTGTTCACATTAAGGAGAAGCTTAGTACTTTAATTATGAGTTTGAGGGAAAAGTACACTTTCAATTAAAACCTATATTAATATACAAACTACATAAATATTTGATATCTAAAAATATATAAATTATATTATAATAATTTAAATAATTAGTAGAAAGTGTATTAATGCAACTACTATCAAATTCCCTACTCAAGTATTTTAAAGATTTTAAAGATGTTTGTAGTCTAAATTCTAGTTATTTTTTGATGGAGAATATTTTATACTTCAAAAAAAAATCATGACTCATCGTTCATTGACATTATCTCACCATAAGATCTAATATTAACCTTTGTGATAACATTGTGAGGAATAATGTTCCTAGAATGAGATTCCCTAAGATAAGTGTATTAGTGAATCCATAAATAAATATGATGCTAATAGATGCTATACTCAATTGGACAAATAATACATTTTGTAACCAAATATTAAGCACTTACCAAACTTTCGCTCTATGATCTTGAGACCTCTTGCATATAAAGAAATTGTTTGATCAAACTTTCCCAAAGTAGTGTAACCACTTCCCATGTGCATCAATATTGAATCCAATAAGAGTGTGTCATCATGTAGATCATCTACTATTTCTTTCAACTACAAGTCATAAAGTTCATTGTAAAACACCAAGAACATAGTAGTAATAACTATATTCTTTATGAAAGAGATTAGTCTTCTACAATCTACATAGCCTTCATATAATACAAAGAATTATTTGTCCTAAAAAATTGAGGTGATATTATTCAATAATTTGAATTCCAAGCAGTTAGCAAAGCATCTCATAGTGGCAGTTGGTGAATTAATGTTCTCTATGTAGATACTACAATTTTTTTTTTCGGATAAGTATAGATACTACAATTTGATCATAATGCAAGTGCAGATTGGAAACAACAGTACCATATTCAGCAGATGCTCGGCATTTTTTAAGTCACCTGCACCTATGAACCCTAACGCTAGGGTATCAAGAATAGCAGCTTGTTCTATGCTCCTAAAGCCACCATTTATCTGCTCCTCTACTGCTGCATAATTTGCTTTAAGTAGATTTAAAGCATCATTGATATGCCCCTTCTCAATCTTGGCTCTAACTTCAAGAAATAGATTATTTAGCTGTATCTCAAATTCATTCATCTCATTCAGTGAAGTAGTTGGTCCATCAAGGACGTTTGACCTGCTAATATAAGATATTCTTTAATCTCAGATTTATAAAAGGCGGTTTAAAATAACCATCTTACCAATACACTTATTAAAGCTAAATTTGCAAAAATACATTCGACATGAGTTTCAAATTCCCATTCAATGTCTAAGTGTAAGTATATAAGCAGGTTGGACAAGGAACATTAAAAGTCTGAACTTAAGTTTAAACTGAACAAAATTCTGTCTTGGAATCACAGAAACCAGAGCTCCATAATAGTTAGTGTCATGAGAGGTTATAGAGAATATAAAATATGAAAGTTTATCTCAGCAATCTATACACATTATAAATTGACAGGAACTAGCAAATGATTATGAACTATCCTTGTATGGGTATCTCCCAAATGAAGGAGCATTATTACTCCAACCCTAACTTGACATAACACTAATGAAAACACAGCCACAAAAAAGGCTTCGTAAGCATACCTAGTATTGACATGTCTGAACAGGTTACAGGACATAAAATACCAAATAAAAAGTATCATTTTAAAAGAACTCAAACAAAAGGACACACGTCTTCTATTTTTCATAGATTTTTTTTTTATAAAAAAATACTTTCGTATGAATAGAATATTATGAGTATGTGTTAAATAGTAGGTGGAATTTGTTGGAGCTTTCATCCTCCACTACAGTTACTCATTAAGTGTTTTGATAAGTTGGGTAAAGGGTTTAAGTTAGATTTGTTGCATATCTGATGCATATGTGAAGTTACGCAAGATCTACCATATATACAAGTCAACTTGGTGTGGCCAATGTGTTTGTTGGCTTGATGGCTCAAGGTCCGTGGAGATCGGAAAAGGATGGCAATGGCAATCGAGAGACCGCGGGATGATATTCGTGGAGATCAAAGAAGGGTGGCACTTGCATCTGAGGAAGAGCATCGGAGCAACATAAAGCCGATTAGGTGAATTACGTAGATGAATGCGTGAAGGATGACATTAAGAGGAGCCAAGAACTCGGAACATCGAGGGACATAGCTTAACGGGAGAAGACCTCAAGGCTTGAAGAAAGTCCACAAGAGATGTGAGTGGAATGAATTGAATATATTTCTCTAAAACTTAGGAGAAATGTAAGATTTGCACACAAAAATTCTTAATTCCTGGATTATTGGACCTCATTTTTGATGTTATCAAAGAGAAGTAGATAAATCATGACCAAAAATTAATCCAAATTGGAAAGTTAATCGAAGGAGGAGCCTAGGACTAGGTCCTTGATTTGATTCTACATTGCCTTTATTTGATTCGCATTATCTTTATTTGATTCTGCATTAATGCTTATTTTCTTGTTGATTTTCCCTAGCTTAAACAATTTGTTGTCAAACATCCAAAAGGGGAGATTGTTGGTACCCGAATAGTTTGACCATATATTTTGATGTTTGGGCAGAGGGTGTGCAGGGGGACTTAAGAATACATATAGGTATACCCAATAACTCTGGGTCCATGAAAGTACGGAGAAGAGAGATATAGGATACTCGAGGAACCAAAGGACAATGAGTCTCGGAGGCAAGTACAGCTAGAGAAGAAGACTTAAGCAAGCAAAAAGGATGGCATGGGGAAGGAGCTAACACGTTTAGTGCATCTAAGAAAAGAAAATTTTGGCAGAAGAGTACACCAGTGGAGTGATAAGGAAGCACAGGAAGTGAACCGAAGGGCTCGGTGCATCCGAGGGACAAGAAGTCTGATGGAAGACTGCACAAGGTAAACTGCTGTGAGCTGAGGTTGAGTGAACCTGAGTGTTCTCAAAGGTAAAACTCAATCAGGCGAACTTACCGGTCAAAGTTCTAGTCGATCGAAGACTTTTTTTTTTTGGAGGATTGGAACTATAGTCGATTTCAATCTACCAGAGCATAACATAAGGAGTCATCTCAATAAACGATATGGAGTCAATTGATAAGGGAGATTTGAGCGATCGAAAATGAATCTAGGCGACTGGAGACACGTGGAGCATGATCCACATTATATCCAAATGAAGCGATCAAAGTTCCTATTTGACCAGAGTTGTGGTTGATCGGAAGTAACATCAGGCGACCGGAAGGACTCGTGGATGAAGTTAACTGAAGAAGTCAGAGCGAGTTGACTAGAAGTCCCTTTTCTAGTCGATCGAAATCTTGAAACATAAGCAATTTCGTGACAGCAAAGCACTTTGTGAAGCAAGCTTATAAATAAACTAGAGGCTCAAAGCAAAAAAACAACAGAGAGAAATTAAAATAGCATTCTCCTTATTCTTAAGTGTTTTATTTAATCTTTACCTTTATTGTTATGAGAGGCTTCCCCACCTCCGGCACTTTCCCGAAGAGAAAAATAATGGACTCCATGTGCATAGGCCGTGGACTAGCAATTCTAAGGAATTGTGAACCGTGTTAAATTGACATGTCCTCTGGTATGTGTTTGTTTATTATTTTGACTTTCGCTAGCGTGTGTGTTTGTCCTTGCTAAAATCGTCCCAAGAGAAAATTTCATTTTAAAATTTTAAAACATGCTATTCACCTCCTCCCCTTTTAGCGATCCTTTACCAAGGCACTCAACCCTATCAAAATCAGATCAAGGTCAACAATCAAGGAAGGTGAGTAGACAATTCAGTCAGCATAGTAACTGAGGATAAATTCTTCCTCCTATAAAGTTGTTAATTGATTCAATAAATTCTTCTAATTGATCACTTAATAGATGAGAAAAAAAAAAATGTTGAAAAAAAAATCTAAAATTAGAAGAAAAACTTAGTCTTATTGTACCTTATGATAAATTGCATGATATTAAGATTAAAGAACTTGAATGAGAAAATGATTCATTGAATAAGCAAGTTGAAACTCTAAAATTATCAAGGCACTTGCCCGGTTGCGGCCTCACACAACCTTACATAGTCATGGCCTCGTGGTGGCCTTGCAAGCTGTTGGTTTTTTTCTTTCTTTTCTTCTATTCCCTCGATTTTCATCTATTTAGGATCTTTATTTTTTCCCTCTTTCATTTTTTTATTGTTTCGACAGTTAATTCCTTTCACTTCCATAATTTCTTTCACTCCTTAGTTTGTTTACAAAATTAACAACCAAAAAAAAAATCTTTAAGATGAAGTTCGAGACAATAATAAAAACAACCAAGTCTTATCTCACTAGATGGAGTCGGCTATATGGATCATTTTATGTCATTGGGCTTTATCCCCTACTATATCATCATCTATATTTAAATAGATTTTATTTTGTTTTATCATTGCTAACTAAATCTTTTTTTGTCTTCACATCGCCTAATTAGAGTATTTATTGATCGTCTGAGTACATGTTTGAATCATCTTAAACGTGTCGTCCGGAATTTCTCTCAATAGGTGTATCTCCAACTTTCTCGTTCTCATTTCTTATCTTATCCATCCTCGAATATCTGCATATCGACCTTAATATCCTCATCTTTACAACTCTCATACTCTACTCATGTGCTCGAGTCATAACTCAACATTCAACGTCATATATCATAAGTCTAAAACTTTTTTTAAGATTTAGAGGTATTTTAGGATCAACTCCGCCCATGACGAACTAGTCATGGCCGGTCCCAAGCCCGGATAAAGGAGGAGGGTTGCGTTAGGTTGCCA
>JBBUKS010026823.1:0-31187 GCA_038050645.1 Hedychium gardnerianum
GGAGTCGGGAAGGGAAGAGGAGCGCGTAAGCCCTAATTTTTCATCATGATTTTACCGACATAATTGTTATTCCATCGGAGTTTACTGATGGAATAACAATTCAGTCGGGATTTCCTTATTTCGTTATTTTTCTTGAAAAAAAATAAATATCATGAGGGGTTGCTGATGGAATTGTTATTCCGTCAAGGTGTATCGATGGATTTGATATTCTGTCGGTAAACCTCGATGGAATGACAATTACATCGGAGTTTCCCTATTCCGTTATTTTTTTCAGAAAAAATATGGTGAGGGGTTTTCCGATGGAATATAAACTCCGTCGGTAATTCCCGACAGTAATTTTTGACGAAATTAGTATTCCGTTAGGACTCCCATCGTTATCCAGGACTTTTCTAGTAGTGTGACCCGAGCACCGGATCCGTGAAGTATAGTTTCAAATCTTACACTATTGTAGTGCATGTCATTGATCTAGTAAGTTAAATTTAAATTTATATAAATAAATTTAAATTTATTATTGTATAAATTTTGTGCTAATTTTTTTTTGTATACAAGAACATACCCTACAGAGGCCTTTCACTTGTTGGAAGATATTTAGCAAAATCCATAAAAAGAAAGATGACACATTTATTGATGCTTGATCCCGGGCCATAAACGTAAGAATATTCACTTTATTACATAAAACTATCGACATTTATTAGTTTTAGTAATTGTGTATAAGATATTAATCGTATATTTTTTTCACACAGAAGGAAATGACTAATATATTCGCCTAAGCATCTCAATCATTAGTAGAGGGAGGGAAGTCATAGCATCTATCCACCGATGTGATAAATGACATATATTATATTGCTATCGATGGAAGGACAAAAAACTCCTCTCTCTACGGCCTTAGCTCCCAGGCTAATGTGGCATATGATCATCTGATGGCTCGAGCCAGGTCGTCCTAGTTCTTCTTCTACTGAGGTCTAGTCGTTAAGATAAGAAAATCAAAAACTGAGAGATCAACTGACGACAGTGAAGTAGAGGATGACCGATTGGGAGACACAAGAGATGATGCTATTTTGACCAAGATGAGAGCAGTTGTAGCTCAATTTACCACAGCGCAATATCTCGTTTTGAGTCATAGGAGACTCAAGACCCACAGGGCTCTGATTTGGTTTGTGCAACTATAACTTAGCTTAATTCGTTTATCACTTATAAAACATACAAAATATATTTATTCTGTTTTGATATTATAATCTGCTCGCCTCTAATTGTGTTACATTTTCTCAAAAATAATTCATCATCGCATCCAAAATATGATCCCGACATTTTTTTGTTGATATGTAAAATTAGTTAAACATTTATTTCTTTTAGTGCATTGTTCTCATTTACTTTCTTGCATAATTTTTTAATCTAACATAATTTACTTTATACATGATTTGATAATTTGTGATAGTTTATTGGATTATATTTGGATATCTGTTTAGTGAATTTTGGATATGTATAGGATTTAATTTGTATGAGATTGTATTAATATATAAAATGTGTGCATTTGATTTATGTTTATGTATGAATTTGATTGTTATTTAAACATGTGTAGATTTAATTGTTATTTAGACATATGTAGATTTGATTTGATTTAATTGTATGGATTGGATTGTATCAATGGAGTATGGATTTGATTGTTTATGTAGTGTATGTAAAAGGTAAATATGTATTGGATGTTTGTAATGTAGGATTTGATATGTAAATAGGATAATTTAATATTTAAAATAAATTTGGTTAAAAAATCTGAAGAATAGCAATGAAATTTTTGATTCCGTCCTTAATTAGCGACGGAATCAAAAATTCTGAATTAGCGATGAAATCAAAATTTCCATCACTAGATATCGTAACGATATTAGCGACGGAATCAATAACTCTGTAGCTAATTAGCGATACAATTATAGATTCGATCATTAAACATCATTCCGAACAAATGAACTTAAAGTCAATAATTAACGATGGATCATACCATTCCGCCGCTAAATTTAACGACGAAATTATATTTTCATCGCTAATTAGCGACGAAACATTAATTCCGTCGCCAACTACTATCAGCGAGCCACTTTCAAACGACAAAATTATTCCATCATAATTCTGTCGCTAAAGTTACTTTGCGATAGAATAGCGACGGATAATTTCGTAGGTAAACATAATTTGTTTTGTAGTGAAAGAATTGGATATTTGAATTATTAAAAAAAATGAATGATTTTGGTTAATTTAGGCCCGAACTAAATTTATATATGGATAGAGTTTGGTTTATTTATGTCGAGATGAATTAGTGAAATTTTTTACGGAATTAGAAATTCCCTTGTCTCACTTCTTTCAAGTTGATTGCGCACCACTATGACCCCTACTATCCTTGGGTGTAATTGTCACTTTGTATCCAAGGCATTGTCGCAATCAGAGTCTAAATCAAATGTATTCAATAAGTAGAATGATTGACTGTTTTCATGAACAGATAGTTAAACATATAGTGCTATTGCTGCATTTACTGTCTTAATTCATATACTTGTATTTGTAAATACACGGCCACCCTTAATAGTCTAAGTCGTATATATAGATAAATCTTTCCCTTCAAACCATCAATCAAAGCGCTTCTGCTGGCTGTTCAACCAGTCCAAATACAAAAAAAGAAAAAAGAGAAAAGAAAGTATTTTTAATAATGTAGACAGTGATATATCAAAGTGCATAAAATGGTACCACAATACGAGAGGCAAAGTCATCAAATCCAGAAGAGTCAGTTATCCAAAATGAATGAGTCGCAGTGCAGATGGTGACATCAATTTTGGTTGCCTGTAACACTCAGGCCTTCCGGCATTCAGAAAGGGAAATAGAGATTCTCTGATTTAGTTTCAATAAACTAGAGACTAAGTAGCTGCTGAGAAACTACGGGAGAATGAAATTCTCTAGTTTAGTTTCTGCTTGAGGCAGTATAATCAACTGTCCACCCTGAAACACAAATGTTTAAAGAAACAAGTAGTAATCTTTTATAATTAAAAGAAGGATATAAAAAAGGGTAATGAATAATCAGGTATCATAGATGAGTTTGTAAAACTCGTGTAAATCGTTATTTTCAAATTCTAGCAAGAAACTGACCTTCCATGGCTCCTACGCCTCCGCCTATGCCTCCTCTCGGATCTTTGTGTATCTGTACGGTTCGTTTGAGTTACAACTGGAGCCACATAATTATCCTCATCCAGGGTAACAACATCAGCATCCTCACTGTTTGGAGGATCCCCTATCGCCTCTACCTCCTCATTGTCTTGGTAAAGACTCATGAGACGTGCACTTTCTCTCAAAAAAAGGTACAGGATGCTCCCACTAATGCCACGGTTCTCCAAGTCAAGATCTCCATGCCTATCACCAACCTCATCATCAGTATTTGTCTCACTGTTGCCCGTCTCAATCACATAATCCCCGACTACCACTGACCTTGGCATTGATGACCTTATTGTACTAATCACATCTAGTCGCTCCCTTTCATGCTCAAGCATCCTCCACTTCTGTTCAAGCACAGGATCCACCTCATGTGGATTTGAAGATGAATGCTCAGATCTAACATGCTTGCTTAGTTCCTTGTAAGTTCCCACAAATGAGCAATCTTCTTGCGCGCAGCTTCTCTTTTTCTTGTTGAGATACTCTCGAGCAGGATTTACCACGGTCCAACCCTTTACCTGCCCTCGGCACAAAGGGCATGCAAGCTCCATTTTCTTTGACTTCTCAGATGGTATCAAGTGTGAGTTGTGTGATCTGAG
Source organism: Hedychium gardnerianum (assembly GCA_038050645.1). Taxonomy (NCBI): domain Eukaryota; kingdom Viridiplantae; phylum Streptophyta; class Magnoliopsida; order Zingiberales; family Zingiberaceae; genus Hedychium; species Hedychium gardnerianum. The sequence continues at coordinate 3,780 of JBBUKS010026823.1, forward strand.
GGCTGCATTTTCTGCACCTTGATCATGATTAGTTGCCATTTTTGTATATGCATTCTTGAATTGATCAAGGCAATTTGAGTGACGATAGCTAGTCCCACACATGTAGGGCCGGCAGCCCTTGTCATGCGAAGAGCAAAGAAGTAAAACAGCATTATGTGGATACTCCATGCACACTGAGCAAGTGACATCTTCCCAGTCCCTCTTCTCTGAGGTCACGGATGTCTTTTTTGAGTCAACTTCTTTCTCAGAAACCTTCCAGTCATACGAGCGAATTGGATATGGGGCTAACCTGAGTCTACGAGATGAACGTCTGTGAAGTGCCCTAGGATGTCTCACCATTTTTGACAGCCTGAGAAAATTATAATTTCAAACTCAAAAAGTGCAAGATGGCGACATGAAAATCTCTAAAATAACACAAAAATCAGTAGAAACTAAAACATTAAGAAAGTCACATTCAAATAATACGGATGATCAGATAAATTTTGAAATTTGATTATTTATTGAAAAACGAACAGATGTAATAACTGAGGATTTAGAAAGTCATCGAGTCCATAATATAAATTTGCTGGCATCAGCTTTAAACTGAAATTGTTTCCTACTGTAATTAACAAGGCATCTATAGTTAACAATTAACATTGTACATGATTACTCAGGAATAACAAGATAATGAAAAGAAAATTGCTAGCTAAAAATAGATCAGAATGGATAACAAAGTGCTAAAATATCTAAAGGTCGAGACACTACCAAATTTTTAGACTACCAATAAACATGTATGCTTATGGAGAAACTTTCAAAAATTATTTGATAATGCAGCAATATTCATTAAAATCCATAGCTATCATCACATTGCTCATTGTTTTCTTCTGAACCAAGTCTCCCATTATTTTTATCCTTGATTTAGAGAGTTTATCAACCCTCAATGTTTTTACACCTAAATCACAAGTTAAACCTGATTAATGTATTTCTTTTTACTCCTTTTATGTCCATTCTATCATTCTCAGTTAACGGATCTATTTGTTGATTTTTTTTTATATTTCCTTTGGCTGGAATATAACAAAGCCATATATCTTGTAGATATTTAACCTATCTCAAAAAAAAAAATGATTAACCAGGTAACACCGAACCTGGAGCGACTAGCTCAGTCTCACAGAAGTTTTCCACCGGCCGCTAGGGTAAATCGAAAAGCGCTATCATCCAGATGGCCAGCATTCTTAGGCCCGCTTCTTACCGGAGAAAAAATCCCTTGCAGTGCGTCGTAGCTGAAATTCGAACTTTAGATCCCTCAATTATCCATTAGAGGGTCTAACCATTACACCATTGCCCCGGGGCCACCTTTCTCTAAAGATATGAAGGTAAATGAATATGATAAGTTAAATTTACTGAATCAATTGAAGATTAAAGTAAATATATAACTACATTACACATAGAGACGAAAAAAAATACAGTTAACTACGGTGGCATTGACAACTTTTAAATAAATTTAAAAAACATGTCTTTAACTAGTTGACTGCTTCAATTATCTATACCCTAATGCTACAGTTGTATTTTCTAGTTCTATCAACTTGTTTAAGTTCACGAAGGCATCCCTCCATTCACACAGCCATGTGTTCTCTCTCAACTCTCTCAATCTCTATCTTATAGTCTTAAGCTCCTCTTTTTTCTTGCTGTCTCTTTCCTCATCACATTATTTCGTTTTGCTTTGCGGAATCCTGAACAATGAAGAACTACCCATCACCAATGTCTGTCCACTGCAATTTGCTAGAGATGGCAGAATCAATGGTTACCCCGGTGTTGCTAAATGCAACAAGGTAGAACATGAAAACCAACAAGCTTTTGAGGAGCATCTATGAACCAGAAAGTTACAAAGTATGGCAAACAGGTATTGAGGGAGTTCACTGCAGCCTTCATTGAACATGACACCTACAAGCATAATGATGTGGAGAAAATCTATCTCTTATTCTTGTGATTCCAATGAAAAAAATGATGATTACATCTACAACCATTGAAAATTTTCAATGTATCCACTAAGTCCCTACAAAACTATTTCCAGTCCGGATGGACCTGAGAATCTTACATGCATAAGCATATTCTAACCTTGTGAAACACAATGAAAAACAAATGATTGAAGTGCCAATTATCACTAAAAGGTGGTATTATAATCTTCCTCACCTTGATTAATCAAAGGAGAGTTTGCCCTGCCAATCTTGACCAAAGTAATATTATCATGTCGTGGAACAAACCAAGCACCTGCCATTCAACACTATGGCATAACTAAACTATGTCTAAATAATAAGGTCGATGATGCAAATCCTGATAGACCAGTTAAAAATCAAAACATCCAATAAAATGCAGTGAACATTAGTCTAGTGACGCGTGCTGAATTTTTTAAATACTTGCACTGTGCAACACTTAAATGCTCTTCCTGGTATAATGCTAAATAAGCCTAACTCTAACAAGCAAAGAACTCAGAAAAGCTTGGGAAGGAAAGCTATTATTTAATGTTTTATAATACTTGGATGATCTATAAATGAAGTGGGCTAGCCTATTTATATTCTTCAAGCTAGGAATGAATGGCTAAGACCTAAGGAATCTTACAGCGGAGATTAAGTCTCCAAAACATTCTTGAAGGTATTTCTATTGAAGAATTCCAGAAACTCTCCTATTGCACTTATCTAGAATATTCTACAAGATTAGAGAATAATCTTGAGGTATTTTAGAAAATTCCAAAATGATGGAGATGCAACTTGGATCGCTCCAGAATCTCCTAGAGATCATGGACCGTGACATCCTCCCACACCTATGCTCACAACGTCCTCATTGCCCTTATGGAATAGATCAATTGGGTTCTTGAATTGTCAAAGTCCCTTGGCCGGTTCTCAACTAGTTTTGCTATCTAGCAATCCTCTCCATTTTACAAGATATTGTTGGCTTGGTGGGTGTTGTTTTCTTCGTATAACCCGATCGACCAGGATAGTTTCCACCTCTCGATCGTATGACATCTTTAGCCCCTATAGGTGCCCTTTTCAAGATGTTCCAGTTTGTGTTCCCCATTAAGGAGACTTACATGGACTGGGTGAAGTTTCTTGAGTTTTGGTGGGAACTCAAGTTTGTATGCTACTTTACCCACTTGCCCCACAATGTGGAATGGTCCCTCATATCTCCGAATTAGACCTTTGTGGTGTCTCTTATACTTCTGTCGAGTGCATATCTTGACTAATACAAGAGGCCTTCAACTTTGAACTCGACCAAAATCTGCTTCTTGTCTGCCCACTTCTTCATGTGTATTTCTGCCTTGTGCAAATATGACTTTCCGATGTTTGCTTGTTCTTGCCATCCCTTGGCAAATTTAAGACAATGTCTTGCGGTGTTGTGGGTTGGCGGCCTAAGAGAAGCTTGAATAAGCACTTGCTTGTTGACTCATTTACTTGCAAGTTGAAGGAGACTTGGGCAATGTCAAGAAGTTTTGCCCAATCTAGTTAGCCGGCGCTTATGAAGTGCCGAAGGTATGCCTCGAGCAAAGCATTTACTCGTTCAGTTTGTCCATTTGTCCGGGGGTGCATACTTGTACAGAAACTCAATTATGACCCAAGGAGCTTGAATAGTTCCGTCCAAATTTTGCCTATAAAACGAGGCTCTCAATCACTTAGATGTTGCTTGGCATGCCCCAATATTTGACTGTGTTTGAGGAATAACCCGGCAGCTTGCTTGGCAATGCAATTTTTAGCGCCAAAATCAAAGTTGCATACTTTGAAAAATACTCCCAGACCCATTTGATAGAGGAAGCCCAATTATGAAGTCCATCAAGACACTTTGCTAACGGTGATCAAGAATGGGCAATGGTTGGATAAGTCCCTTTGGTGCATGCACTTCTCCTTTGTCTTGTTGTTACACAAACAAAAAAACTCCACAGCCTCCTGTAGATGTGGCCTACAATAGTGTTTTTCCACTAGGGTGAGTGTGTACCACACCCTTGGATGCCCGGCCTATAGGGCACATGTATGCAACTGCCTTTGGCATATAGTAGTCCATCTTCCGTCCGAAATCTCCTCATCCTCCCATCATTGATGTAGGCTAGGATGGTTTTAGCTTGAGGGTCATGAGTCATTCCCTCCTTGATGCGATCCACTAGAGTTCCTTGATTATGTGAGGTGGCAGCAAGTTCAACCTTCCTACTTAGTGCGTTTGTCATTAAGTTAACTTGTCCTAGCTTGTATTGGAGCTCATAATCAAATTTGGCAAGGACATCCTGCTACCTTGCTTGGTTGGGTGATAACTTCTTCTAAATTTAAAAATAGCTCATGACTACAGTGTCTGATCATGAATTTTGGCTCAAATAAATAATACCTCCAAAGCCGCAAGCAAAATAATGAATTATGATTATCATCGTCTTCTCTTGGACAGTGTATCGTCTCTCGGTGTCATTTAGCTTTTGATTCTCAAAAGCTATAAGATGTACCTCCTGAATGAGTACTCCACCAATGGCATAGTCTAAGGCAATAATGTGCACTTCAAATGACTTGAAATAATATGGTAGTGCAAGGCTAGGTTCCTTTCAAGTTTTCAAAGGTTTCATTGCACCAATCATCCAAGTCCCAATCTCGACCCTTCTTCAATAAATTAGTCAAAGGAATAGTAATATAAGAATATTCTTTGACGAAGTGCATATAGAAGTTAGTTAGCCCCATGAAAAACCATAACTCGGTGATTTTTGTGGGCACCTCCAATTGTTGGATGGCTCGCTTGCTTTCATCCATGCGGACACAACCTTGCCTAATAATATGCCCCAAAAAGGATACCTCTAGTTGTACGAATGCACACTTTTCCATCTTCATATATAGTTCATTGGCTCGAAGCACCTCAAGGAGAGTGAGATGATAAAAATGTAGTCGTTGTATGAATTGGAGAAGAGGAAAAAAGAATCACAGCAGAGAATTATATACGAGGGTATGAATATTTCGTCTAAGTGTACAGACAGCTGTTAGTTACTAACATAATAAGCTGTTTCAATATCTCATCAACATTCTAAACGCACTAATACTAATCATATGTTTATCTATTGACTAAAACTAATTATAAATAATATAGATATCACGGGTTAGGAAATAACTGATACAGTAATAAGCAATAGGGTTAGGTAACAAACAGTATAGCTGATGATAAATAATATGGTAAGATTGCCAAATCACGGGTTAAGTACTATTTTAATAATAAAGTAAGAAGCAATAAGTATTAATAAGTAATTAACAAGTAATAAATTGATGATATGTAATAGGTAATTAATTATTCTTGAATAACAAGACAATAGCATATTAATAATATTGCTTGATATAAATAATTAAAATAACTCAGAATATTTAATAATAAAATTGTGACATTCTAGTTGGCTGTTATTTTTTATTAATTTAATTATTATTATTATTTATATTAGGTTTTTGAATATTTTTATTTTCTTGCATTAGATTATTTTATTTTACTTATTTTAATTTGTTCAACTTTTTGAATTTTTTCTTACTAGTTCCAAATACTGATAAGTTAACATCTATGGATAAGAATCACCTTTATTCAATTTTGTTAGCTTATTTAATTTTTGAAGATTAGTCAACCTCACCAAGTGAGATAAAACTTGATTGTTCTTGTATTTAATTTAATTTTTGAAGATTAGTTTTTTTCCACAAGACCTAAATAACATCGTACTCTAGCCAAAAATATAGTTTTATCAAATCCTTGGTGAAGAAAATCTTTTGTATTTTAGTTCAGAAAATAAACACATCTTTCAATCTTTTTGCTAATTGTGCCCTAATTTTTAATATTATTTTATTTTGTAAGCGTGTTTATATTGGCATGATCGAAGGAAATACCACTCTTGTTGTAAGATATTTGAGAGATACAAATGTTATAACTAAATATTCATATACAGAATACAAACTTCAACTCGTCGAGCTAACTTAAACAACTAGAAAATTCTTAAACACTATATTGATATGAGGATAAATAAAAAATATACATAACTCAATTAATATCAAATCTTCTAGAATATTTTCAAATCCAAACATGCACCATTAACCACATCATCACTTTATTCAGAGAAACCCAAGCCTAATATATTGTGAACATAAATTTGTCAATTAAGATATAACACAATATAAAATCGTTAATGTTGATCCCAAGCTAGAATGAAAAAGGTTGAGAGTTACATTAGGTTGTCAACCAACGTCAAATACAAGCGAATATTCTATAAATGGATCCATCAAACTATTGTATTAATATTAAGTTATTTCCGAGAAAGAACGTATTATAAGATTAGATTGCAACGTCTCGGCAAGGATAAACTTGGGTACAGTTAAATATTCAAGAGTTCTCACATCATAAATTAAATAAGAACAAACATTATAGAAATAGTGATTGTTTTAGAATTTGCATATGAAACATAGGAGCGCTCATAGGTAACGGAATAGAGATAATAGATATGATGATAAGAAGAATTAATATTTTGTATTTACAAAAGACAAAATAGATAGGAGTTCATGCAAAGATGATAAAGAACTCAAGTTTTAAATTATAGTACACGGAAAAAAATAAAACAAGAAATGAAATAACTATTGTTGTGGATAATTTGTTAAAAAAATGAAATAATAATAGTTAAGATGGGGATAGGATTATAACTCTCAAGATAATAATAGCGAAAAAAATTATTAATCTAATTAACATAGATTATATATAGATTTTGGGAAGACGGTAGTATAAAAAATTTCGCCAAACGAAATGATTTTAATAAGAGATCTAAATGGGCACATAGAAGTAAGAAATGAGGAATATGGTGGCAAAAAGCGAAACGCTCGCCCCAGCACCCTCCGTCCCAATACCAATACGGAAGAGATAAATCACGAGTGGCTACTAGCCCAAATAGTGACCAGTACATAGGGAAGGATGGGAACCTGGCTACTAGCCAAGATTTGACCTGAACCTCATGGTGGCAACGCCCCAGGCACTCGCCAACGGTCCGTCCCGAGGGGTCAAGAAATGAGGAATATGATAAAATGCATGAGAGTTATGGTTTTGGAACAAGAAATGACGAAGGAAAAACTATGTTAGCTTTTGCAATAGCATATGAACTTATAATACATAATATATTTTTCAAGAAAAGAGAAAAATACTTGATTACGTTTAAAAGTAAGAAAAATAAGTTGTAAATTGACTTTCTTAGATAGAAAGATTAAAAAGATTATTAGGTCATCCCTGGAGGAAATTTAACAACCCAACATAGGTTAGTAGTATTAGACATGTACCTCGAGCATAATATCAATAAAAGAAAGATGTACATGGCTCCTAGAATCAAGTAGTGAATGTTATAAGACGGAAAGAAAAGTATATTTAAGGAGAGGATAAAAGTATAAGTGTTAGAAAAATACATGACAACTCAAATACAATATTGGATAAGATGATATTAAATTTGAAAATGATAGCCAAGAGAATACCAAGTGAGTCAAAAGGGTGTGCATCACCAAGTAAAAAATCTTAGTAGTGGAACAAGAAAATACAAAAGAAATAGAAGGAAAAATGAAAAACTTAAAAGTTTTTATGCACTTGTAAGAACGAAGAAAATTTTAAAAATATACAGTAGCAAAAAAAGAGACCAAGAAAACAGTGAGGCCAAGAATGAAACTTTTGAACACTTATATCGATAACGGGATAAAAAAAGAGAAAGGGACATTTATAAAATAGTTAAAGCAAGAGAGAGGAAGACAATAGATCTTACCCAAATAAGATGCAGTAGAGATGAATGCAATAAGTTACTAGTGAATGTTGAAGAAATAAAAGAGTGAAGAAAAGATATTTTCATCAATTTTTTAATGAAAATTCAGGTGACTAACTTAAGTTAAGTAATTTAAGTAGATCAGAGTATAAAAATTTAAATTTTTATCGTAGAATTCAAACTTCAAAAGTAGAATAAGTTTTAAATGAGATGCAAAATAAAAATATAGTTAAAACAGATGATATTCCAATAGAGGTATAGAAGTACTTAAGGAAGAAGGGTATTAAATGGCTTACGAAGTTACCAACCTGACATTGAAAAAAAAAATGATTAGTGGAGAATATGTACTCTAGTCCCCCGGTATAAAATAAAAAGACGTACAAAATTGTGTGAATTATAAGGACATTAAATTAATGAGTCATACCGTGAAACTTTAGAAAAGAGTGATGGAAAGAAAAGAAAACTAAGAAGACCATGGTAACCGAAATCAATTTGAATTCATACTTTGAAGGTCGACAATAGAAACTATACATCTCAAACAACTAATTTAAAAATATTAGGAAAAAAAGCAAGACTAGCCTAGAAAAAACTTATTATAAAATCCCGAAGAAAATTATATGGATAATTCTATACAAGAAAAGTGTTAGCGTAGCGTATTAAAATAATTAAGAGTATATATGAGTATGCAATGACAAAAAAGTCTCCAAGGTGAATTAACCAAAATGTTTCCTATAAAGATAGAATTACATCAAAGATTAACTCTAAGTCTCTATCTATTTATACTAATCATGAATAAACTCACTTGATACATCCGAAACATAATATAACAGTGCTTGTTGTTTGCAAAGGTATCTTTTTACACTAATCATGAATGAACTCACAAGACACATCCAAGATATATTATTATGGTGCATATTGTTTGCAAATGATGTTATTTTGATAGATGAGATACGTGAATGAGTAAATGTTAACTAACAAAAAATACTAGAAGTGAAAGTTTTTAGGCTTAGTAGAGTAAAGACAGAATATATGAAATTTAAATTTAGCAATATTAGATGTAGTAAGACAATTATTACGATAGGAGATGACAAATTACTTGTAGCTGAGAGCTTTGCAAAAGGATCGAAAGGTTGAGAAAGATGTCTTACATAGAATTCAAGTAGAATGGTTGAAATGAAAAGCGTCATATGTTCTTTGTGATCGTAAAGTATCTCTAAAATTTAAAGGAAAGATTTACAAAATATCAATTAGACATGCTATATTATATAGAGCTAAATGTTAGACTATGACTCAAGCACGTGAGCAAAATATGAGAGTCGTGGAAATGAGGTTGTTAAGATGGATGTGCGGACATACGAGGATGAACAAGATAAGAAATGAGAAAGTCGGATTGCATCAATTGGGGAAAAACTTTGAGACACGTTTAAAATGATACAGACATATACTTAGACGACCAATAAATGTTTGAGTTAAGCAATATAAAACTCTAACAAATATGCACATTAAACGATGTGGTTTCCTCCTATTTGGCTACGTGTTCAACAAATGTGCACAAACTCCAATTAGTTGCTGCCTGGATGACAAATCATGGCCAGGAGAGGACCCTTTCCCTCCTATTGATATTTTCATTCTTTTTTTCTTTCCTCCACCTTTCTCTTCCCTTTCCTTGAGAGGAAAGGATATTTTTTCACTATGGATACTTTTCCTTCCATTTGCGCATTGAAGTAGAGAGAGCATAAGGCTCTAAGGGAAGAGACTACTTTAATTTTCAATTGTAAGGTTCATGAACAAAGCTCTTCACATGTTGAAAAATTAGAGGAAAAGAATTCTTCCTTGAAATTGCAAGTAGAGTAATTAAAGTACTTTAAATCAAGGTCCAAGGGTCCAAGTATAGATATGTAACTTAAGGACCAATATGTCGTTTATAATAAAGAGAATATATGCGACAAGCCTAAGCAAAAAGAAGTGTCATATGTTTAATTAATTTGTAGAAAATCTTATATGACAAAATTCACTATTGTTTATTTCGAGGTGCGAGTAAGAGAAAAGATGGATCACACGAGAGTCAAGACACTTTCTTTTGTTTACCTATCAAAAATATAATAGGCAAATGAATTCCAACTCCGTTCATGGATTAATTTTGGTTCATTTTTGTGTCCATCTAAAATTGGGTAGACGAACTTTTCACCCTATCTAAAAAAGTCTCCCTATCTTTAATCACAATCACCGGAAACTCACACAATCACAGTGACCTCCCAAGCTCGGCCTCGCAGCAACATCGCAAGTTCGCAACCTTGGGAGGTCATGGAGGCCTCACGACAGTCAAACCTGCCTCATATGAGGTCACAAAGGCCTAGTGAGGTCATGAAGGCCTTGCAATGGTCATGCTGCGAGCAACAATCAACCACTGCAATAAGCCTTCCTCTCCCCAATTTTTCCCTCTTTTTTATTTCCTTTCCATTCGTTCTCTTTCCATTCTTTCTCTTTCCTTTGTTTCCTTCTCAATGTTGCTAATCCACTAATGATTTTTTATTTTCCACTTAGAATCTATTTTAATTCTTGGTTTCTTTTCCTCCATCCATCCATGAGTGTACAATGACCATAAGGGCATAAGTAGGTCTAAAGTAGTTAAGGCTTAGGTTCCCAAGCAATATTTACTTATTAATTCAACAAGATCCAATGTCTTTTAGACATCAAAAAATTTAATTTTTATAGTCAATAGGCAAAGTAAGGGATGAGCATGCAGATAAATAGTTAATGGATAAAGGGTGCTCAAGACACATTCCTAGGGATGTTAGTAAGTTCACCTCTTTTAAATACAAAGATAAGGGCAACACTTATATTGGGGAACAATGATGAACTTAAGATAATCAATTCAAATAACCTAAAATTTTCATTAAATTTTATTATTCATTAAATTCTATTAGTTAAAGGCATATTATTTAATTTATGTGTGATATCGAGTACAAGGTTGAGTTTCACTCAACTAAGTGCTTGGTGAAGCATACTAAACCTTAATACTGCTATCTTAGTAAGTCATAAGAAGTATAATATTTACACGATTAGTCTTCTTTTTATTATTAATCTTGGTTGTGGCATAGTAGATTAGGGAACACCAACATGAGATTAATTGTCAAGATGTCCATGAGGGATTTGGTAAAGAGCTTGTCAAAAATAAGTTACAACAAGGATAAGTTGTGTGATGCTTGTCAAAAAGAAAACAAGTCAAATCATCACATAAAGGTAAATCCATTGCGAGTACAATTCAACCCTTTGAGTTATTGAATATTGACTTATTTGATAGTTTTGCATTTTCTCTCTTAGCAGTAGATATTGCCTTGTTATTATTATAGATTGTTAGAGTAAATTTATTTGGGTTTGTTTTCTTAAAGAATGAGTATTTAGAAATTTTTATTAATTTTTGCAAGTGAGTTGAAAATGAGAAGGGTCAAAATCTATTGAATCCATAGTGATCATGCAAGTGAGTTTCAGAACTTTAAATTTCAAATATGAATTTTCTTGTCCTAAAACACTGCAACAAAATTATATTGTGAAAATGAGGAATCATGCACTTTAAGAGGTGACTAGATCGATATTAAATGAATACTTATTATCTAATTATTTTGGGGTGCAAACAATTAGTATCATATATCATATGTACAATAGGGTATATGTATAGGATGTTTGAAAAGTCACCTACGATTAAGTATTTTAGGGTATTTTGTTGTAAGATATATATCTTAAATACAAAATATCTAACTTTTTAATTAAGGCAGATGAAGATATCCTAATTGGACCTTCTTCATCAAGTAGGGCTTATCAAATTTACAACAAGAGATCTATGAAGGTTTAGGAATCCTCTAATATTGTATTTGATAAGACTACTAATGATATCCTACATAATCTCCCATTAATAAGGATATCAATAAAGGAATAAACAAGAAAAATGTCAATGGTATTGAAAAACCAATCTTGAAGAGGGCATTGTTCAAGGGGAGAAAAAGATGATTCAGAAAATGAAATGAAAAAGGAAGATGAAAAGAAATTTGAGTGTAGGAGAAGCACATTAATCCTCATCCAATGAAATAAGTAGTGGGATATTTCCCAATGAGCAGGGACTTGATCATTCTTTAAAAATCTAGGGAATCATTTTTCCTTGATACATAAATTGAGCCCAATAGATGAAGCATTGCTTAACCTAGATGGGGTGTTAGCTATACAAGAAGAATTGGCTCAATTTCCTAGGGAATCAACTTTGAGTTTTAGTTTCAAGACCCTAAGGTAGTACCATTATTAATACACATTGGATCTTTAAGAACAAGTTAGATGAAAAAAGAATGCTGGTTAGAAACAAGGCTAAATTAGTAGCCCGAAGTTTCAACTAAGTTAAGAGATTAATTATGCTGAGATCTACGCACATGTAGCTCATCTCGAATCAATCCGAATGCTTTTAGTATTTGTTACTCACTTACAAGGGATTTAAACTTTATCCAAGTGATGTTAAGTTGACATTTCTAAGCAGTTTTGTTAAGGAAGAAGCGTATATAAAACAATCATCCGAGCTTGAACATTTAGATTACCCAAATCATATATTTAAAATTTTATATGTTTTGAAACAAACACCTACAACTTGGTATGATAAATTGTCCACCTTTTAATCTCTAAGAGAGGATAAAGAAATCCCACTTTTTCATAAAGTCATATGAAAATGATATTTTTATTATCCAAATTTATGTAGATGATATCATTTTGGCATCTACCAAAAGGATTAAGTGAATTTATTACTCGTACGAAGAATAAGTTTGAGATGAGCCTCATGGGCAAATTAAATTTCTTTTTATGGCTTTAAATCAAACAAAGGAAGGAATTCATATCCATCAAATCAAACACATCAAAAAAAGCATTAACAAGTTTGGTATAAAAAGTGCAAGGAGTTGTCAACTCCAATGGTCACCAATATTAGGATGGATAGTAACACAAAGGGTAAACAAGTGGATTTAAAATACTTTAGAAGTATAATTGGTAGCTTGCTTTACCACGGATATTTTGCTTGTGGTTGGTTTATGTGCAAGATACCAATCTTGTTCTAATGAATCACATTTAGTTAATTATTGCAAGGTATCTCAGAGCTACTCTTAATATACGTATTTGGTATCTAAGAATTAATGCATTAATTTTGGTTGCTTACTCCGATTCCAACTATGCGGGTTGCAAGTTGGATAAGAAGAGTACAAGTAGAAATGTCAATTTCTTAAGTCTTCTCTTGTAAGTTAGAGTAGCCAGAAGCAACATTAAGTTGCATTATCCTCTACCAAGGTCAAGTATATGGTCATGAGTAGATGTGTGTCACAATTGCTTTGGATTATTTACACAACTATGAACTCAATTATAAAATGTTCAACTCTTGTGTGATAACATGAGTAGTATAAATTTGACCAAGAATTTGGTGCACCACTGTAGGATAAAACATACAAAGATAAAACTCCATTCATTAAAGATCATGTGACAAGGGGAGATAGTGTTTAAATATGTTGAATCCAAATCAAACCTTATTGACCTCTTTACTAAATCTCTTCCCAAACTCGAATTTTGTACACTTCAAAGAAAACTTAAGATTATACCTAATTTTTGTATTAAGGAACACAGAAATCAAGTGAGATGATAAGAAAATAAGTTTGATTCCAAATGTTTATTATGATGCATTTAGTTGAGTCAAATGTAATCAAAATAAATGAATTATGAAAATGATCAATCATGTACAAGTTATGTGCATATAACTCAATCATTATTGAAAATTCTCATATAAAATGTATTTCAAAATGTTTTTGAAAATGTTAGAAATATATATTTTGTATTGAACGCGCAATTGATACAAAATTGGGTTAAAACACTAAGATTTTTAAATGCATTCCAACTTTGTATTCTTTTTCAAAAATACAAAGAATTTTTATAAAAAAAAAAATTTCCTTGACATATACTATAACAAATGTGCATGTTAATTTTTTGTAATTTTTAGACACTTGTATGATTATGTAGAATTTTTCAAAATTTGATTGATACATGCCAATAGGATTGAGTCAAAAATACATGCCGATTGATTGCATGTGGCGTTGAAGGACTAGTTATTTAATAGACCGAATCATGTCAAAAATAATTTCAATAGAATTTTAAAGTTTATTCTCCCCTAAACCTCTTAAGCATTAGATAATTGTTGCAACACACTATTCGTAAATTTAGGAGGTTACTGCAAATCTATTAATTAAGAGAGAGAAGTTGAACTTTTAATGAGGGGAAAGTAAGATTGAAGTCATTAAATTAATGTTAGAATGATTTTTTTTATAAACTGTAAGTTAGAAAGTTAAGAGGAAAGTTAAAATTAACTTATGAAAGGGGAGTTGATTGAAAATTCGAACTTTCTTAACTTGAAGATTCACTTAAAATATGATTGGAACTACCTAACTTATGTGGACATCAAAAAAGAAAAAATTGTTAGTGAATTCATGCTCTTGAACATGTAGTTTTAATGTTTGGGTAAAAGTTTAAATTAGAATATATTGTGATTATTGATATTGTGTATCAAGTTTGCAAGTGGAGGTTATTTGACATTGAGATTTAAGGTGTAATGAATGAAGTCCAAGTGGGTTGAAGTCGATCGGACACTTAGCGATCAGAGAAGTTAAAATAGGTTGAGTACCGGATACTTGACAAATGAAAAACTTAGGCAACTCAAGGGTGACTAGAGGTTTGACAGATCGAAGTTCCAACAGGTCAAGGAAGTCCTAGAGGAAGCAAGGCCTCTTAGCATGGAAGACCCGGAAGCAAATTTTCTTGGAACATGAAGTCTCAAAAGCACGATCTCTTAGCTAGTAACTTCTAGTGAAGTTGAGAGTCGAGTATACTTATATAAAAGTTGTATAAAGAGTTGAGACTAAACTTAAATGGGGACTCAACCTTAAAATGAAATAAGCCAAGTATATTAAAAGTGGCTTTCAATCGACTAAAGGTGATTTAAGTGAACTAGTCAATCAACTCAGGTTGAAACAGAAAGATACTCATTGGTTAGTCGACTAGGCAATAGACTACGGCAAAGTTAGTCGATTGATAAGCCAACAGAACACCTAAAAAAAGTCATCGATCTAATACAAACACGTTGCAACCATCAAATAACCTAGAAGATATAACACTTAAGTCGAATGATGATTAATTCAATAGAAGTATTAGGAAAGTTAAATGACTCTAAATATACATCTCTTCTTGGGCATATCCAATTCATACCCCAAACTCTAAACATTTTGTTAGTTCTCACCTAACATGGAGGCAAAAGTGAGTAAATGTTCGAGGATATAAATACATGTATTTGTATCTTTATAAATATTTGATCTATGTTTATACGTTTATTATCAAAAAGATATCTATTCCTAGCCATCCATATATAGTGAACCATACAAGACATGACGAAGTACCTTGCCTTGGTCAAAATCTGTGAGTCTTTATATTATTGCTTGAGAACTCGTATCATTCGATGGTATATGTTCATTTCCTATTGCATTCCAAGCTAAGTCCGAACCTTACATCAATACATACCTCTTATAGGACACTAAAAAAATAGGTGTTCCAGTGTTTCCTCCACAGCTCCGCAAGCACACAAGCCTTGTCGTGCACGTACTGTTGCCAATCACGTGTCAACAACCTCCCATGTGCGAGAAATCATACTGTAAACGCATGAATGGGTTGAACATATGGCTTCCATACTATGTTGGCCAATGCTTTCTTGGTTCCTTGCTTCCAAAAAGAATCATACACTCTGGATACTCCTTATCGAATTGTGCAAACCATCCTCTATGGCGATCCATTGCTAGCACAGACATACCAATGTAGTGAAGTATTTCATCTCAGATTAATAACTTTTTAAACAGCGAAGAAGCTTCATGTTTTACTGTCCAGGTCCATATATCCATTCGGCTCAAATATGCATGGTAAAACTATTTGATCTAGAGGGTGTCCTGCTTTTCTTGTATAAGACCTGAGAGAGCAGAGCGTTGTTCCATACCTATAGGTCCCTTAAGCCATATCCCCTTCATCCTTCAGTGAGCAAACGTCAACCCAAGGTATGGGCATTTTGTTTAGATGAATGACATATATAGTAAATAGATCTTATCTATGATACCATATAAGATCGATATGAGAATGGATAACAAAAAAAGCTCCACTCCACTCATAACACTAATCCGATTAACTCCATCTTTCCTACATATGACAGTGAATGCTGCGGCGATGAATTAATCTTACCAATGACTGCATCAATTAGAACTCCAAAATTTGAAGTCTGTAATTTTTTTTACGCGAGGGGTATTCTCAAGTACCAGAATGGAAGCAAACCTGATTAAAAACCTGAGACCTCGAGCAAACTATTCTTTATATGCTCCTCCAATCTAGCCATGTATATTCTAGACTTCAGCCAGTTGACACACACTCCTGAATGAATCAAATGTCTTCTAAATGTCTACCTTGAGAATGCATCTCGGAGATATTCACTTTCGAGCATATTTCCTTAATAGTTCATGTCAAGTGGAGATTCTCGGTAATAGACTGACCACGAACAAATGTTGTCTATGCCTTGCCAGTATGTTACCTACGAGCTCAGCTAGCCTCCATGCGAGCACCTTGGCAATAACATTAAAAATCTATAATCCGTTACCCTTTGTAGAATGAGCTACTTTCGGCACAAGCACAGCAAGGGTGTCATTTCATTGCTTCAGCAATCTCCCTGAAGAGAAGAATTCGAAAACTGTTGTGATAGTCTTTGTCAACCATCGACCATGCGTGTTTATAGAACTTGGCCCCATGGCCTTTGTCATTCGATCCCAGTGCCTTTTCATCTCCAATACTAAATAATGCATGTCAGATCTCTTAGCTCAAGTTTTGTTAATTGTTACCCTTGTTCTGGTTAGACTAGTGGTCCATAGCTGAATAAATCTACCATCTAACCCTGTTTTTAGAACTGAGGTGCTCAATAGCTTCTAAAAGTGTTCAACAAACTCTGATGCTACTTCCGGGATGTTGGTGGCACTTTCTCTTGACCCTGATTTAGTGCCACAATTGTACTTCTTTTGTTGTTCCGTTTCACCACATCATGAAAAACTTTGTATTCTGGTCATTATTCCTTGTAGGTGCATTTGGCTTGTTGCGAATAAAATATCAGCTCTGCTTCAGCTAACTGGGATGTCTTATGCAGGATACTTTTGATAATTTGTTCCCATGATACATGTGCCTAGTGCAACCTAGGCTTCCTCCCGTTCCTATTTGACACTCTTGGCTTTTTCTGAAATGTGCTCATAATAATGTTGATTCAGGATCTATAACCGGTTCTTACGTCGGATCAGCTTATATTTCAAAATGTACTGAGTTGTTCCTTCCAATTGTTCGGCCTAGGCATCCTCCACAATATGCATGAAATTCTCATACAACGTCCACATGTTATAGAATTTGAATGGTTCGATCACCCTTTGCCTGTCTACAAGAATGGAAACCATACAGGAAAAATGATCAGATATACATCCCAAAGAAAGACTTATGTGTATCCACAAAAGTCAGCTGCTAGCAATTCGTTGTTTATCATTGCATGGTCCAACTTGTAAAATATGGAACAATGATTCCAAATGAATCAACAGCCCACCGAGTGCAAGTCCACCAGAGTAGTATGAGATGCAAAATCTATAAAGTCATGTGTATCATAATTAGTAAGTGGGTGGTCGCCCTTTTTGTCCTTTATAGTCAACATTACATTGAAGTCCCCTATAACCAATTAGGATTCGTTGAGTGCAAGTCCACCCGATGTAATTTGCTCCAAAGAGGTCATCTCTTGATAACAGAATGCAGCTCATACATAAAAGTGATCTATGTTGTGTTGTTCGGTTGGAGACACATGTGACACAGCAATGGATTATATGCTCCCCTGTGTCTAGTATGTCCACATTCACCATACGATTGTCCCATAACAGCAAATATTCATCCCCATGAAGAGAATCCCAAGTTATGAGCCATCTTCATATGTAGAAATCTATCCTCATCATCTTCTACAATGTTACCTAAGACAACATAGTTTCTAACAGCCCAATGATACTGATACCATGTTTTCGAAGGAAGTGTTGCACCCCTTCTGTTTAAGGGGTTTGTTAAGACCCCTTATATTCCATGATGCAATCTTTATTGAGAGGGGGCAAACATATAGGCCCACCCAGCCACGACCACCTTAGTAGATATAAGAACGGCTCCGGTTCCCAATATCCTTCCACTCTTAGGAACAAACTCAATTGCCTTAAAATCCATGTTAACATCTATATGGATGCCCATCTGGAAAGAGAAGGCAGATCCACTCCTCCGTATTTACTGGCATCTTTTTCAAAACCCCATACATTCTTTGTTCTATTTGCTCTGAGTTGGAGACCAATCCCTTTTGTGTTGCTACCATTGCCTGAGTCTGTATCTGTGTCCCAACAGCCACAATTGCAAATATTTAGAGATAGTCTATTGGTTGTCATATCCTTTGATTGCTTGATTGCTTGATTGCTTTAGTTTAGCCTACAACATTGTTGGGAGATCTAATTGAGTAGCCACAACATAAACTTGCCCATCTACTCCATGGATCCCAAAATCACCCATTTGTTTACTTGCATGTTAACCCATGTTGTCTTGTGTGTTTGTTATGCTACATTTCCTCCTTGATTCCTCATTCTTGGATTAGAACTTCTAGAGATCTGTCTTGTTAGTTTGTTTCCCTCAACCATCTGGGGAACTACTGCTGTCGTGATCTTACATGAAGTAGTTTGGTGCCCCATTTGTTTATAGCCATCACAATCCTTCAGAGTGTATTTGAATATAATCTCTAAGTCTACTTCTACACCTTGCCGGTAAAATAATTGGGAAGCTTCGTACTAAGGATTTGGATGCATCAACTTCCACCAAGACTCTGCATACATGATTCTGCCTCTATTATGAGTTAATTGATCAGAAGAGGCTTACCTATACATGAAGCCATCATACTCAATGCATGGATTTGGGTCATATTGGTATCCGGCACAACTCTTCCTCCTTGAATAAGAAGCTCGGCATGATCTTAAGGTAAATGGCACAACCATATACAACATAAGGACTCATTTAGGACTGCCTTTTGCTTCTTCAATTTCAAATTTAAAATGATCCATTTACTATTGTGGGTTTGGAACCTATATGGCACTCTCCACCTACTGGTCATATCTCGAAGGGCTTTCCATCCCAGGAATTTCCCCATGAATCGACCCACTAGACAATGGCAGAGTTTTCCACAGTATCAATGTCTTCAAAACAAATAGTCACTCCCATCTGTGGTGCTCATCACCAGACCAATGGCTAGGGTGTTCGCCACAGGCGATGCCCTGACCCCCAAGTTGTTCATGGCGGTTGTCTCTATATTAGGCTCCGGGTCTTTCTCAATGGGACCTCCATTGAAGAGTTAATCTCCTACAACTGGATAACCATTGGCTCAATATTTTGTAGCAATTGTCACTCTATCGTCAACTTCTCCATCCTGATGAGGTTGTGCTAGTTAATTGCAACCTTAGAAGTTTCCCCCTTGGCACCAAAGAGGTAGTAGGAGGTTTGTTATTTTTCATGTAATACCGTTGTGAATGAGTGGTAATTCCAAATTTTCAAATTCAAATCCCACCGTACACTTCCCCACCCCCAAGCCAAGTGTTTGATTGTCTGTCTCTGTACCACAATTTGAAAACTTAAATTTCAAATTCCACCGCCCAATCTAGCCATCTGTGTTCACCTTTCATTGACGTCAAGGGCCTTTGGGCACCAGTCAAATGCGCTTGAGCTTCCACTCCTTAGAGGTGATCATCTCTGTCGGCGGTGCTAATCACTGTTATGACGGGAGAAACATGCCACCCAAATTTTTCCCTATTACAAACAAAGCAGCCTAAGATTTTCCTCTATTTTGATCTAAGTGCACAATTCTTGTTCATCATCGTCACTGCAATCTTCACCCAAGGGAGCGTGGGATACTCTAAGTGTGTTTTATAGCCCAAGAGGGTATGGGTATTTAGATAGGGAGTATCTTCTCCTCGGGTTGACACCTAAGCATAATCAAGCGATCTCCAAACGGGATCTACCTACATGGCCAATTCACATGACCAATCAACAACACCTTCAACAAGGAAGGTAGGGTCACTTCCACCACTAGGAGATTGACAACAACCTACCCTCCAAAATTGATGCCCGCCTCTAGTTTTCCACCTAAGGAAATAAAAGGGTCTCACGGAGTTTTCTTCCAACTGAAAGATCCCTCTAGTCTCTTATCAAACATCTTCTAGTCTTCTAGTGAAAAGGGAGAGCTTCTCTCTCTAAACAAAGAGAGTGACTTACCACTGAGAGCTCTTTCTTGATTAAATGACTTTTTTTATTAGGAAAAAAGTATAAGTCCTTACTATCTGTATGTAAAAGAAAAAGAGATAATATATTTCTCCCATCTTACTCAACTTACATGTAGATAATTATATACATAAGAAGAAAAAGATGATCCTATAATTATGTCTATCAATCATTAATTATAATCAATCTCAATCTCTATAATTAAGCTAATCTAAATTAATCATAATCCCTATAATTAAAGGGATCAATTATAATCCAATTAAGGGATCAATCATAATCCCTACAATTAAGGAAATCTTCAAAAGTATTCAACACTCCCCCTCAAGTTGGAGCATATATGTAAATCATATCCAGCTTGTCACAAAGTTCTGAGAATCGTTTTTCTCCTAATGCTTTAGTGAACATCAGCAACTTGGTTGGATGATGATGTGAATGGAGTGATAATTTTCTGGCTCATTACACACTCACGAATAAAGTGACAATAAACCTCAATATGCTTAGTCCTCTCATGAAAAACTAGATTACTTGTAATGTGAATAGTGGTTTGGTTATCACAGTACATTGGCAGTGATTCATTATAGGTGAATCCTAATTCTTCAAACAAATTCTTCAGTCATAGCATCTCAATTACAGTGTAAGTCATGGCTATATACCTTCAACAGTCGACCTAGCAATAACAGTTTGTTTCTTACTTCGCTATGTTACTAGATTTCCCTCTATATAAGTGCAATACCCAAAAGTGAACCGTCAGTCAGTCTTAGATCCAACATAGTCGGCATCAGAATAAACTTCGATCTTTAGGTGTCCATTTCTCTTAAATGATAATCCTTTTCCTGAAAATTTCTTAATGTACTTAAAAATCTTAATAGCGGCATCCTAGTGAACTTGTTCGGTTTATCCATAAAACGACTGACTATTCCAACTACAAAGGAGATGTGTTAAGTAGATGAGTTTTCCAACAAGCTATTTATATTTTGCCTTATCCTCAAAGAACTCTCCAGTATCATCCCAAACACTTGAATTGATATTCATATGCATATCAACCGACTTCGTTCCAAATAATACAATTTCTTTAAGTAAATCTGTAGCATACCCGTTGGCATAATGAAACTCTAGATTTGTTGTGAGCAATTTCAATTCCCAAAAAATACTTAGGACGTCCCATATCCCTCGTCACAAAGTATGCTGTAAATACTTTGTTTCGTCTATCTCACATATATCACTATCGGATATTAGAATGTCATCAACATAAACAATAAGAATGATGATCTCATTAGTGCTATGTCATACAAACACAGAATAATCCGATTTGCACTGTTTTATATTATTGAATTTATTAAACCACGTTCTGGGGTTTTGTTTAAGACCGTAAATAGCATTTTTAAGTCTGCAAACTATAGTAATATTCCCCCAGAGCAACATACTTTGAGGTTGCTCCATAAAAACAGTCTCATGTAAATCACTATAAAGGAAGGTATTCTTCACATCTAGCTAATACATTAGCCAAGATTGATTGAGTACAAGAAGAACAAAACTCTAATAGAATTTAGGCGGGCAATAGGCGAGAATGTCTCAAAGTAATCAACACCATACGTGTAAATCCTTTGGCCATTAAACGAGCTTTGTATCGATCAATAGTATCGTCGGCTTTAAATTTCAAAGTAAACACCTAACGACAGATAGCAATATCAACAGAAGGTGGTGCAGCCACTAGCTACTAAGTACCACGAGAGATAAGAACAGACATTTCCTCATCCATTGTAGTTCGCCAAGCCGAGTGTTGATAAACCTCAAAATAGGAAGTTGAAACTTCTATAGATGATAGAGAAAAAGCAAAAGCACAAAACGCAGGACTAAGGTAATCAAACGATATATGATTAGACAAAGGATGGATAGTGCAAGACCGAATACCTTTACGAAGAATCATAGGCAGATCTATATCGGAGGGGCGAGTAGTATCAGGAACAAGAGGAGGTGAGGAACATGAATCTGGTTCTAGCCGAGCACGCCTCGTGTACACCTGCAATGGTTTAGGAGACGGAGTATCTGTAGTGGGAGACATGGATGGTGAGATAGGTAATGGAGGAGATGCTAATGTATCATGACTGAGCCATACGGGGGAAAAGTATGGTTGGGACTCAAAAAAATATAACTTCAACACAAGTGTAACTGTGTATTGTGAGTGGGTTTAGACAACGATATCCAAGTAGGATGCATTTAATAGAGCAAGGAGATAATTTATCCAAGTCAGGAGTAAAATTATAAACAAAACAAACACAATCAAATATATGAGGAGATACAGAGAAAAAATATTTATCAGGATGAAGACAAGAGAAGGGGATATCCCCATATCACACAGTAGACGACATCCTATTTATAAGAAAGCAAGGAATAGCATTACCCCACAAAAGTTTAGGAATATGCATGTGATAAAAAAGAGTACGAGCTACATCTAAAATATGACGATGTTTCCGTTCAACAACTTCATTTTGTTGAGAAGTGTATGAGCAAGAGGTTTGATAAATTATGTCATGAAAATCACAGAATATAAATACAGTCTTCTGATCAATACGACAAATGCGCACAGGCAACAGAATATTGAATTTTTATTTCATTATAAAATAATATTAACACCTCAGCAATCTCACTCCTATTTTTGAGTAAATATAACCAAGTCGTGCAAGAATAATTATCAACAAAATTTATAAAATACTGAAAGTCACCTCTAGACTCAACTCTACTAAATCCCTAAACATCATAATGAACAAGTTCAAATGCAAAAGAACTACGTTTTTCAACTCTAGAAGGAAAAGAAATACGATGGTGTTTGCCCTGACTGACAAAACGGGAACTAAACTTTTAAGAGCGGAAGAAGATGGGTGACCTAGACGACAATATCACTGATAAAGAGACACAGTTGCTTAGAGCACTCGGGAACTCGTAGGTGTAATTGAATCCAGATAGTATAGGTCATCACACTTATGTCCTCCACCAATCATCCTCTTCGTTTGCAAGTCCTGAAAAATACAATAAGATAGGTAAAAAGATACAGAACAGTTGTGAGCTTTTGTTAGTCGACTTATAGATAGTAAACTAACAGAAAATTTAGGTGCAAAGAGAACATTATCAAAGAGTGATATTTGCAGTGGGCCTAACAACACCTATTCTCGTAATTGAAGAATAGGTATCATTGGCTAGACGGACAGGCATAAAGATGAGGAAACAAAAGAGGAAGAGAAAACAGACTTGTTACCAGTAATATGAGCAGACGCATCAGAATCCAACATCCAAAATTTATCATGAGACTATAGAGGATGAGGCAGCAGTGGCAGAGGGAATACTAGCAGAAGAGCGAAGCAATTTCTCATAATCAATGCGAGAAGAGACCATATCACCGTGATGGAGTCGATAGTTTGGTAGATGCATTATTAACACAGTCAGACTTACCAAACTTTGCCCAACACTTCTCTGAGGCATGATTGGAACAGTCACTCCTGGTGGTATAAGTTCCACGATCACAACCACGACCACTATTACGACCCCGAAAGAACTCACGACAACGAGCAGTCATAACCGAAGTGTCGGAAGATGAGGAAAAAATGATGTCAGGACGACCTGTAGTCACACAAAGAACCCGAGACAGAGCATTTGATAATGTGAGAATGTTATCACTTGTCAGCAGATTATCCCAAACCGATCGTAGAGTGGAATCTAAACCGAATAGGAACTTTGCGACCAAGAATTCCTCCCACTAATTCTTCCAAGTCTGAGCATAACAAGAGAAGATGGTATAGCAAAATTTCATCAACAGCCCCCTTAAGAGTAGCAAAATAGTTACTAACAGATTGACTATCTTGGCGAAGAGCGAAGAGTTTTTCATATAATTCAAAAACACGAGAAACATTCTTGTCATTCAAATACATGTCACGTAAGGCATCCCACATCTCTTTGGTAGTTTCTACAAACATAACATTAGTGCTCACGGACTCCTCCATACTGTTGAGAAGTCAAACCATAACAGTCGTCCGAAATTCAATCTAAATATTTCGAATATTTGAGGTCAAGAGGACCAGACAGAATATGATCCTTCTTTTTATGTGAACCCAGAACGCGACCATAAGAGATAGTTGATCTCATTCAATTTGATAGTGGTAACCAAATTAGGTTTAGAATCTGAAGACGTCATCGTAGGAGATGATAGTAGTGGCGGCAAAGATTCAAGCCTCGTGAGTAGTGGCGGCGCGAGGACCATCAATAGCAAAAGCAGAAAAATCCGAGTAGTTGATCTCAGACGGCAAAGCTCTTCGCTTCGGAGCCGCAGTGGCTCCTCCGGCTAGGTGGCATTGTCACGTGGAGGAGACAGGGCAGGTAGAGAGAACCCGAGTAGAGAAAAAAAAATTAGATGAGAGACGACTCTGATACTATGTAAAAGAGAAAGAAATAATATATTTCTCCCATCTTGATCCACTTACATATAGGTATTTATATAGATAAGGAAAGAAAGAGAATCTTATAATTATGTCTATCAATCATTAATTACAATTAATCTCAATCCCTATAATTAAGCTAATCTAAATTAATTATAATCCCTATAATTAAGGAATCAATCATAATCCCTACGATTAAGGGAATCTTCGGAAGTATTAAACACTATCATTATTATCTTACTAACACCTAAAAAGAATAAATCTTAGAGAAAGTGTATCGATAGTGTTATTAATTTCTTATACCCAAACTTGAGGACACGCTTAATTTTATGGCAAGTCTTGATGGCAAGAGATTTTACAATTGATGACGAGTGGAAAACTAATTTTAAGAGATAAAATAGATTGTGTGAAGGTTTAATCATCCCCTTGGGCTTTTGAAGGGCTTAAGTATTTCATGAGGGTAATGAACCAAGTCTTGAAATCCTTGATGGGGTAATTCTTCATAGTTTATTTTGATGATATTTTGACCTATAGTGAAATCCATGATACCCACCTAAAACATATTTATCTCGTCCTTAGTACCCTTAAACGACAAGTAGTCTCGTCTACGAATGAGCAACGCAGCAGCAACTCCTATGTGTAAGAGTATGCAACATCGAGGACGGAGCAAAAGGAGGTTGTGAACTACTCCGACAGATATTTTGTGACGTCTAGAACCCTCGCATGAACACCGTGGCACTCGAAACCCTCGCACTAACATTGTGACGCTTGAAACCCTCACACAAACACTTGACAATGCTCAAAACCCTCACGTGATCCTCGTCAATATCATGGAGCACTCGCTCAATCATTATCAACATCGTGGAGACCTTTACATGACCACCCATTGGCATAGCTATGTTGTGTCTTGAGATTGATCTATGTGTCGGTCGGCAAATGGAATGGTAAATTTTAATTTGTCCCGACTGGCAGGAAAAGTATTTAAAACCATGATATTACCTATTATGATTCTCCATGCCTTATATTTTTCATCCTACTAAGTTGCTTCCATTTATATCCTCCTCGTTACCTTTGACATGATGACAATAATCTTAATACATATGATTTACTAAAACATTATCATTCTAATGATAACGTGAATTGGAATGATCATCTTTCGAAGAAATCAACCCCACTCTATTTCACATCACCTAAAATGAAAGCCCCAAAAGTTAGGAGAACAACTAGTATGAAAGTCAAAAGGGCAGAGAGGTCAAGAACGAATCCGTGATTATTATATTTTAATAATTAAGACTTAATATATCTTCTTAATTTTCATTCACTATATAGTTACAAATATGTAGGGTTTTAATGTTGGGTTAACATCTTTAAAAATGGAAAAAGAAAGGTGAAATTTCAAAGGCAAGAAACAATTTAAGTTTGCATTATTAACTTATGAACTTAAATTGGCTTAGAAATTATGAAGAAACATTTACATATTTGATATGATAACCTAAGGTATTTATTTTCTTAACACTTCCAATTTTGTGAAGTATAATTTTAACATTGTGAAAATATTTCAAAAAATTTATTATGTTTTACATTAAACAAATTTATTTATTTTTTCATTTTTAAATTGATCCCATAGATGCTACAAGTTTGGCAATGCTTAGGCTTTTTTCATTGTAAAGTACCAACATTAATCCTGATTCCGTGAATTATAAATTTTTGTATAGTTTTCAAACACATCAACTACCTGCTACCTTGACTGTTTAGATACATCCGAAATGGCTATAGTATATGGGTACTCACAAGTACACAATGCTAAGCAACTTAAATTTAGGTATCAAACCCTGACTTATATAGGTTTAGGGTACCCAAAGGTACATGTAGATACCGGATTATCAACTATCTATTTGTATTCCTGCGGTCTAGTGACTCTAATCTAATAATGCAATGATGATAATAAATATTAAATTTTGGAAAAATTTCAAAAATCCTGTAAAACCTAATTATTATCTAGTTATAGAAAACCTAGTAATGATTGGACCATGTTTTTAGGAGACGAGCTATTGTTGAGTCTATACAAGAGATCTTATCCTCTCCTTTCATGAAATCTGGTTTCCATTTTCTCTTTTGCGAGTGTCTCATGGAACATGAATTATGTAGTTGCGGTTGGATAAAATTCTTCAAGAGGCTAAGAGATATATAGGGTTTCACCATAATATGCAATAGTTTCAAGGAATGACCATCTTAGGTTCTAATCAGCCTTATACTCTTTTAACACTCATCCTGAAGCAAAACATTCATTCTGGTTCAAGCACACTTCAAACCTCAACAGCCTTGTTTTGCAAACCTCTAAGGATTAAAGAGAAATGATTTAAGAATCCAGAAAGCCTAGTATGTCAGCAATTCAATTACTTAACTGAGATAAGAAATTTTTAATCACTCTACAAGTTTTTTTCTGTTTTGAGAGTCTCATGGAAAATGAACAGAATATTGCAAATGGATAAAATTCTTCAAGAGGCTAAGAGATATATAGGATTTCACCAAGCAATAGTTACAAGGTTTGACCATCTAAGAGTGCAATCAGCCTTCTACTCTAAAACACCCATGCTTGAAGCAAAACAATAATTCTAGTTCAAGCACACTTCAAACCTCAATAGCCTCGTTTAGCAAACCTGATTAAAGAGACATGATTTAAGAATTCAACAAACCTATTATGTTTACATTTCAAATTCCTTAAATAAGATAAGAATATTGCAAAGTTTAATAAATCAGAGAACTATATAAATTATTGGGCAATAAGCAGTACTTTGATGCCCAATATACTAT
>JBBUKS010026824.1:0-11307 GCA_038050645.1 Hedychium gardnerianum
TGGCCCCTGGCGGCCAGCGCTGGCCCTTAGCGGCCAACGTTATCCCCTAGTGGCTGGTGCTGGGCGCTAGCCCCTGGAGGCCGGCACTGGCCCCTGGTTGTCGGCGCTGGTCTCTAACTATAAGAGACCTTGTTTCCTAATTTCTAAATTAGAGAGAAAAAATTTTCACTCAATAAATGTTTCATAACAGAAGGACAATATAGGAATCATCCACCACCAACATCTAATGAAAGCTATTTTAGTTTAAAGGGTGTAGAAGGACAATATATGTTTCTTTCACACACTAAAGTTATTTTAGTTTAGAGATGTTAAATATGGCAAATAAAGTTTAAGGCTTAAAAATTTTATATAACCTAATAGAAATTTTAGGAAAATTTTAGAAATTAAACCGAATTTGTATGAGTTATTTAAAGATATTGCTAATTAAGCTGTGAGTTGATAAGTTCAATTAACCTAAAGTTTAATTAAGAAACCCTAGGTTGAGGTTATTAATGCCTAAGTTGAAACCTCTTCTCATTCACTCGATCACTTCCTCTCCCCGATCCTCACTCGACAAACTCTTCCTCACAGTCGACTGTCGCCGCACCTCAACCTCGCCGATCATCATCTCTGCCCTAGTCGTCGCCGTCGTCGCCGACCCTCACCGTCGCCCACTTCTACCGCCCATGGACAAGCCACGATCGGAGAGGTCAAACCACCAATAGTTCACTGTCGAATTCCTTAATCGTCATTGGCCGGTCGTTGCTACTGCCATAGTTGTTGTCGGAGGTTTGCACTAGATCTCACCTCTGGTTTTCACTACTCCGGTCAGCGTCGCCACTTAGGGAAGATTCGATCCTCAGCCGGAGCTGCCCAATTCGATCATCGCTGGTCAAATTGGCCCTAGGTCAGGTCTAGGATTCAGGCCACCATTGGATCGCTGCCTCAGCCATTGTTGGAGCTCAGATCCAACCATCACAGTGTATAGATCCGATCAAGGGGTATGTTTAGCTGTCGCCACTAGACAGCTCCGGCCATGGTGATTTTCATCTACCACCAACAGTAGGTAAGGGTGGATGTGGGTTATATAAGTTGTGGTACTATTGGATTTGGGGTTTGATTTTGATTTGTATCAACAAGGCTCAACTATTGTTCTGTCCAGCCATCCATAATTCTGGCAAGTCTAGAAGATCTAAAGGGTGAAAATCTGTTCATCACTGGTTTTAGGTAAGTGTTAGTGAGGCTTTGATGCCTTGTGCTTGTGGATTGGATGGTTGTGGATGATATAGTAAATAGCTTTACTTGTGTAGTAACACTATGTTATTTAGTTCATGTTATTGGATTGGGAAATGCATTTGGAATTTAGGTTATGATATATGGTATGATTGATGAATTCGAATTTTGTGTGGAGTGGTTCTTGTTTAGCTATCCTTGTTAAGTGTGAATCATGCTAAGTTGTGGAGTATTTTATGTTGGGTTGATACACCATGTTGGATTAGTCTATAACTTAGAATTGTTGGATGAAGATTAGGTGTCTAGGTTGTTTACCTTTGTTAATATTTTGTTTAGTCTTTTTTTTAAATGCTTGAATTGATATTAGGGATTTTGTTACCCAAACAAGCTAGGATTAATTGTGGGTAATGGTAAGTTGGGTTATTTTGTTATGTGAATTGGATGTAGATTTTACATACACATACATCTACAATTGTGAAGTATGGTTGAAGGTGTGGTTGAATTTAGGGTTTGAAATAAAATTTAGGTGGGGAATGAGATGAGATTTGTTAAACGAATTAGAGTAAAAAATCTCTAAGTCTAAAATTTATATCCACCCGAATCCATGCAATTAGATATTGGAATTTATCCATGTTATTACCAAGGGATTTTAGCTCCCTAAGTTGTTAATTAAAGCAGGTTAGTTAACAAGTATAATTGGATGGTTAACTCACTTTAATTAGTTAGTAGATTTTAATTCTTGTTTACGTTCTAAAACTAAAGTAGTCTTATATTTCTACTTATAGGCTCTGGATACAAGACAGAGCGTCGATTCTGAGGATTTGCTATAGCATGATCTATATTTGAGGCGGGTACTTCTATCCTTGTCTCTTTTAGAACTTGAACTTAGTGCATGACTACTATATCTCTGATAGATAGTTTTGTTTACCTTAGATCTATTCATGTTGTTCCTAACATTGATACTTAGATGCTTTCTCTTCTGATACTCTATTATTATCCATGCAGTCTCGTTCTGTTGATTATCTAAAATTGGTAGTGGTACATATGTCTATGGTGTGTATCAAAGTTGGGTGCATGCGTGTATGATATGCATCATACGTCGTAACACACGTGTATGGTGTGTTTCATAGGTGTCTACACCATGTGAGTTTATGACACTATGTTATGGTATTTACCTATATGTAATGCTCAATTCATCTGTGTGTGATGCTCATTTCATTCTACACCCCATACCATTGCATGCTGACGACCATTGTCTCCCTTGTGGTTGAGAGAGTCATTAGTCATATTCCTGCCAACTCGGCCACTTAGGTAGTGGTAGCTGGAGTGGAGCAATTTGTCTTATCATGCCTCCTGGACACTTAGGTAGTGGTAGCTGGAGCATTGTGCAGACAAACCTCTTGTTGTAGCTAGATAGCTAACCTGCATCCTGACCACTCAACCACTCAGAGTAGTGGTAGTTGGAGTGCAATCAGTGTCACCGTCCCGTCCCTCTTGGCCACATAGATGTCATGGTATGCCGGAGTGATCATGCTTTACATATGCATTTTATGTGTGTTGCATATGCATTTTGATTTTCTATTTCATTTGCATATGATGATTGTGCATTCAATGGACTTATGTAGATATGTTTGGTTGACTCTCCTATGTCTAAGATGGTACCCATGTGATGAAGTTAGGTCTTATACCTAACACATGACTGTGTTAGAATGGTAGACTTGTATCGTTATGTTGTATAGGGATGATCGAACTATACTTATGCAGAGTTGTTCTTATGTATGGTACATGATCATATATATATGATAGAATACTTTCTATGAGACTGTATGTTTCCTTGATCCACTACTATTGTTATTATCATGCACTATCTTTCGCAAACCCGCGGAGTCATTTGGACTCACTACCCTTTGTATATATTTATTTTTCTCAAGTATCAGCTAGATCTTCTACCTATCACCGGGAGATTCCAGTATGCCTGTCCTGAGTCACTAGAGGGTTTTTATTTCTGTTGTTGCATTTTGGTACACTTTACTTCATCTGGATTCTATTACGATATTGTAATAAGTGCACTCTGTATTGGTTTTGAGTTTTTTTTGTGTTCTAGACTCAGATATTTATTTGTGATGTTAAGTCGTGCCAGCACGCAACCTATGTCTTTGTTGGTGTTGGTTGCTTTCTTTTATACGGTTTGGTTTATTTGGGTATTAGTAACTACGTGTTTTGAGTTGATTATCAACTGCGTGGTTGTGTACCTGGGAATTAGTGATTTTTACAAGGGAGGTGTTGTTCGTTTTCCCAAGGATAAGTATACTCCCGGGGTGTGACAATTATTTATAATTAATTTGGGAGTTGATAAAATTTATTAAACCTAAGGTTGAGATTAATTAACTTAAGGTTACGTTTAATGAAACCTAGTATAAATGCCTAAGTGTTATTGTTCCTCTCCATTAATTTTCTCCGATCCTGATCCATCGTCGCCATCGATTCCCCTCCTCATCTGAGCTCCTCTCCCAATCAATCGCCGATGCCGCCTGATTGCGTGAGACTAGATCAGCAACGTCCCAGTCCTGCCACCGCCTTTCAGCTGAGGTTAGATCAGCAGGGATCCTCAGCACCACCACCACCTTGCCTCTGTTGCCCTTTTTTGTTGGTGGGTTGAGCAGTGACCTACTGCTATCTCGGGGGGTGTTTCAGCTGCTGTCGGAGTCGATGGAAGCTGCCGAATATATGGGAGATTGTTGAAGAAGAATCGATTTGGAGTTTTGGTGGCTGCCAAAATAGTGGTTGGTGGTTGTTTAAGAGGTTTGGCTATTGAGTAAGTGTTTTATCTCTGTATTCGGCTTACTTGTGGATTAAAGCTCAGATTTAGATAAGTTGTTAGTATGAATTTGAATATGATGCTATATGGGTTTAGTTTTGAAGTAGCAATAGGGTATGATTTGTTTTACCCAAGTTTTGTATGATTTGGATCCTAGCTGAAATTAATTATGATCAATCATTAACCGTGAAATGGATTTGATGTTAATATGGATCTAGGTTTGGAGGGTTAGATGTCTTGATTTTTTTAGTAAGTTTATTTCTAGTCTTGCTTTAGCATTTAAGTTGTTTTCATAACCTCTGTATAGGATCTGAATTTGAGACGGAGCATCGGATCTGAGGATATTTTAGACTTTCTACATTTGAGGCGGGTACTTCTTACTTTGTTTCTTTAGTTAATTGACCTTTAGTTCATGACTTATGTTTTGATATTAATTAGGTGTCTTGACTCTATTCTTGTTTATCATGGGTTCGATACTTGATGCTTGACCTTAGAGATAAATCTCTTTGATTTGATACAGTCTCTCGATTTGCTACTCATATGGATCAGTAGTCATTTGCTAGTCTTTATGTACATTCACTTTTACGGATTTATATTTTCGGATATGCTTGTGATATTGTCATTTGGAGTTGATTAGATCTGTGATATGTTTAATTTGCTTCATGCTCCTAGTAGCATTTCATTTTATTGCATGTTGATGACTATGTATCCCTTGTGGGTGAGAGGGACGCCAATCATATTTCCTGCCTGCTCGATCACTTGAGGTAGTGATGGCTAGAGTGTGTGCAGTATCTCGTGTTGGGCTCACTCAACCACTGTGGGTAGTGGTCGTATGGAGTGTATGCCGATAGGGATCTCTTATGATGTAGCTAGATAGCTACCTTGTCATGTTGTCCACTCATTCCACTGGAGAGTAGTGGTTGTATGGAGTGCGTACAGTTGTCACGGTCTTACCCATTTGATCACATTGATGTAGTGATGGCTGGAGTGGTGAGTAGGAATGACTTTGTATTTCATATGCATTTGCACTTGTATGTGCATTATTACTGTGGTTTTGTGCACGCTTGGACGTATGTTGACCTTATATGGTGACTTGATACCTTGGTTGTATTTTTCTTGCTTGTAGAGGATTTATGCTATTTTATTAATGCTACTGAGTATTGAGTAGTACTGTTTGAGATTCTATATTATTTTCTGATCACTATTTCACACCTAGTGGATAAGACTTGTTTATAGTAATTTTTTGTTATAACCGTACCTTTGATCAGGTTGGTACTTTCCTTTTCAAGACTATATACCTTTGTTTTCATATCTATATTAGTCATGCACTATTCTTCTTTACCCGCTAAGTTATTTTGAACTCACCACCTGTATGTTTATTTTCTTCAGGTATTTGTTAGACACTACGTGAGTCGCTGGAGATCTCGTCCGCCTGTTCCACAGCACCTTGAGGGTGATTTCATCTTCTGCTTCATAATTTCTCTTTTTCCTTTCTTATTTGGATTTATCGGTTGAGTTTTTGGTCCATGCATTATAATAAAATTTGGTTTCTGATCATTGAATATCAGAATTGGTTTTGGTTTTGTTACTTTGGATATTATGTTGTTTTGAGAGTGTAAGTCGGGTAGGCTTACACTATTGTGGATGGTTTTAAGCCGTGTGGGCTTGTGTCGTATATTTCTGTTATTATTGAGTGGTTTTACATATTATTGTTGGTTGGTTTAGGTTAGTTGTGGATATTACTGCGTGGTTGTGTTTATTATGTTATTGTTGATGATTATGTAGCTAGGATATGTGACGGTTACAGGGGAGGTGCTGCCTGTTTTTCAACGAATAAGTATACTCCCGGGGCGTGACAATGTGAGTTTACGACACTGTGTTATTGTTAAGTACGACAAATAAAATAATTAAAAATAATGCGTGTTGACCAAGGAATGAGATTAAAGGAATTTTTCAAAATTTTCAAAAAAAAAATCTGGAATTTATCGGAGATAAAACGGCAAGATCACAGGGATATAAATAATGGGGTTTTATAAGACTAATTTGATATATCAATTAAGTGGGAAGTGATTGATTTTATTAAACCCTAAGTTGGAATTGATTGATCTAAGTTGGAAATAATAAATCAAAATATGAGTTATTAAAACCCTAAGTTGGATTTAATTAAACCTAAGCTATACTCGAATTCTTTCCTCTCCGATTTCCTCATCGCCCTCACCTCCTCCCCCGAAGACCGTCGAATTTTCCTCACCGCCGATCTTCCCCCTCCTCTCTCAATCTCCTCCTCAAACGAAGACGCCGCCGCACTCCTCTGCCCTAGCCGAGTTCTCTGTCGTTGATATCCTTCTTCTTCTCCTTGCGATTTCTCCTCTCCCCACTCAACCAAGCCGCTCGCCCATCGTCGATCCTTGCTGCCACCGGCCAACGGCAACCACCCCTTCTCTGGTCAAGAAGGATTATGGCGGGTGCTGCCCACCACAAATCCGGCTTGCGACTACAACACTGGTGTCGACCGAGTGATTCCACACAGCCGCGTTCTTCTCCACTGCTCCTATTCTGATCATCAACATCGTCGGTCGATGCTTCCTCCGGCAGCCCCAGCAATAAGTCTGAGTCACTCCGGCCATTCCCTATTCCGACCAAAACTCAAGAGCTTCGACATCACTCGCCGCCGACCCCCTTCCCTCCTCTACTCTCTTGTTTCTCCAGCTAGCCATCAGTTCAGGTAAGGGGATTTTGCTTTGTTAGCGAGTTAAGTGTGATGGGTTGTATGCATTTGGTTGGTATAGATTATTTGATAGAAACTTTGATCAGTAGCATTTGTTGATGCTCAATTTGTTTTGTCCAAAAAATATTGTCTACAGCTACCGGCCAAGGGCTACTGTTCTGGCCAGCCAATCACTGTTCTGACCACTTGGGCATTTTTCGGCAATCCCCAATAGTAGAGGTAAGAGAGTTAGGGTTTTGATTAATTATGGTGTATAGATTTGGATTGATTGTTGATCAAGTTTAGTCCATCTTGATATGATATGTTTCGGATCTTTCTCCGATCAATTGGTGAATCTGGCTGCTCTTGATACTAGGTAAATTATGGTTGTAAGAAGAAAAGGATTAATTCTTGTTGTGTAGATGTGGCTCTTACATAAATACAACTTTGATTTGTGGTTGTTAGATGTAGTTATGCATGTCAAGAATTGTGGATCCTACCTAATGGTAGGATTAATGGTGGATTCAGTTTGGATGAGGTTTAGTAATCTTGAATTTGGTGGTTGATTTGTGTTTGCTTAGATTATCTTGAAGTTTTGGGATGGATTTGTGTAATTATGATGTGGTAAGATTTGAATTTGGTAGTTGAAGTTTGGTTGGTAAAATTATCTTGATTTATGGAATTGGAGGTGAATTTAAAATGTGGAATACCTAAGTGTTTGAATTTGGTATGCTTATGAAGTTGTAGAGTTGATTCTTTCTTGATTTAATTATTAATGATGAATTCGATTTGATGGATCATCTAGTATGGGAGTTCATATCTCTTATTGTAAGTTGGGTTGTGGTTGGATCTTGTAGAAGAAATAACAGTATGCTTTAATTATGTAGTATTGTGTTTCTTGTATTAGTACAAGTTGGAATTCTTTGAGTTGAAATAGATCTTTTGACTAGTATTGGTTTTAATTGATAAATTGGGAAATATGGCTCTTGGTTAATTATTTTGGTTTTGGATTGATGAATGGTTAGGATTATTGTGGATGAGTACTTAATTAACCCTAGATGTGTGAGTATGAACGTTTTTAACGAATTGATACATTAGTTGTGTTGCTTTGACATTTGTAGAAGCATGGACATGAATTTAGGAAAGACGTGTGATATGATTATGATTTCTTATGTGGATTATGAAATTCAAGATGAAGGTGATTATGTTATGTTACATAGTTTCACCTTTTTGGATGGACTTAAGAGAATTGATGCAGGGATAAGGGTTGATTCAATTAGGATTTCCCTAAACAGTTTAAAATTTATTTTAGTACTTGGATTCATAGTGGAATTCAATGGTAATTTACGTTCTTTGATACATGACGTTGATTCGAGACAAGTGTTTGGACGTGTGGACTCTTCGACACGATATACGACTAATTGAAGGCGAATACTTCTTACTTTGTTTCTCTAGTTTATTGATCTTTAGTACATGACGTATGTTTTGATATTAATTAGGTATCTTGACTCTATTCTTGTTTATCATGAGTTTGATACTTGATACTTGACCTTAGAGATAAGTCTCTTTATTGTTGATACAGTCTCTCGATTTGCTACTCATATGGATTAGTAGTCATTTGTGAGTTTTTATGTATACTCACTTTTATGGATATATGTTTCGGATGTGCTTGTGATATTGTGATTTATAGATGATTATATCAGTGGTATATTTTATTGCTTTATGCTCATATTAGCATCTCATTTGATTGCACGCTGATGACTAAGTATCCTTTGTGGGTGAGAGAGTCATTAGTAATATTTTTCCTGCCCTCTCCGTCACTCAGGGTAGTGATAGCTAGAGTGTGTGAAGTATCTCGGGTCGTGCTCACTCAACCACTCAGGGGTAGTGGTCGTATGGAGTGTATGCCGACAGGGATCTCTTTTGAAGTAGCTAGATAGCTACTTTGTTTATCCTATCCACTCGTTCCACTGAAAAGTAGTGGTTGTATGGAGTGTGTACAGGAGACACCGTCCTACCCATTCGATCACATTGATGTAGTGATGGATGGAGTGGTGAATAGGAGTGACTTTGCATTGCATATACATTTTGTACTTGCATGTGCATTATTATTGTGGATATGCGCACAGTTGGACTTTTGTTGACCTTGTATGGTGACTTGATACATTAGTTGTATTTTTCCTACTTGTAGAGGATTTATGCTCTTTTATTGATGCTACTGAGTATTAGTAGTATTGTTTCAGATTCTATATTATTTATTGATCACTATTTCACACCTAGTGGATTCAGACTTGTTTTAAGTAATTTCTATTATTACTATTCCATTAATCAGGTTAGTACTTCCCTATTCGAGACTATATACCTTTGTTTCCAGATCTATATTAGTCATGCACTATTCTTCTTATACCCACTGAGTATTCCTTTGTACTCACCACCCCTGCTTGTTATTTTCCTTGTTAGCAGGATTATGATTGGGTCGCTTTGAGGATATATACCTACGTTGTCCCTCTCACATCGAGCTCCGGATTTATTTTCGTATTAAGTTGGTTTGTTTTAGCTTCCGCATTTATTTAATTCAGAATGACACCAAAGGAATTAGAAGAACTTAAGACACAGTTATAGGAGTTGTTGGATAGAGGATTTATCCGCCCTAGTGTTTCACCTTGGGGAGCTCCAATGCTTTTTGTCAAAAAGAAGGATGGGTCACTTAGATTGTGTATTGACTATCGATAACTAAATTCAATGACCATCTTGAACAAATATCTCCTGCCATGGATAGAGGACTTATTTGATCAGCTGAATAATATTTGTGTGTATTCTAAGATTGACTTACGCTCAGGCTATCATCAGCTTTGTGTCAGAGATGCAGATATTCAGAAAATAACATTCCATACCCGAAAATAGCATTATGAGTTTTGGTGATGCCATTTGGACTTACTAATGCCCTGTTGTTTTTATGGATATGATGAATCGGGTGTCCTTGAGTACTTGGATCAGGTTATTATTGTCTTCATTGATGATATTTTGATTTATTCATGGATTAAGTAGGAACACGAACAGCATCTCCGCATAGTTTTGGAGACACTTCGACGAGAGCATCTGTATACAAAGTTCAGCAAATGTGTATTTTGATTATTTTCGATGGGTTTTCTTGGACATGTGGTTTCGAGTAGGAGCATATTTGTAGACCCTCAGAAGATAGAGGTTGTTACCGGTTGGGAGCAACCGAAGACAGTATAGGAAGTTCATAGCTTTTTGGAACTGACCGAATATTATTAGAGAATGCTAGAGGATGTTTCCAGCTTTGCTTTTCCATTGACCTAACTGACCAGGAAGGGAGAAAAAATTGCGTGTATAGAGGCTTGCGAGACAAGTCTCTAAGAGCTCAAACAAAGACTAGTTACTGCAACTGTCTTCGTGTTTCCCTCTGGAGAAGATGGATTTGTGCTCTACACGGATGTTTCGCTTCAGGGTTTGGGTGCAGCTTGGATACAGCACGCATGAGTGGTATTATATACTTCTCGTTAGTTGGAGAACACGAGGAGAACTACCCTGTCTACGATTTGGGAATTGACAGCTATTATTTTCACGCTGTAATTATGGAGACATTATTTGTATGAGGTTTCTAGCTAGTCATTGAGTAGCAGTGATAGATTTGATACAGAGTTTCTCAGGGATAAGACTAGTGGAACAAGAACAGACAGAGCATGGGATCAGGGTATCCATGGTTGCTCGGTTCCCCCATTTTGGAATAAATAAGAATCATGGACTAATGATCAGCATTTGCAGTATCTATGTAGCAGAGTGGTTTCAGGATCGCAGATGGTATTCTCAAGTGATGAGAATGATATCCTATATTTTTGTGGAAGACTGTGTGTATCTAGGACACACCCCGTCAACGAGGACTTATTTCCGGAAGCTTATAGATCTTGATCCGCTATTCATCCGGATGGTACCCGAATGTATAAAGACTTGAGAACTCTACGGGTGGAATCACATGAAAAAGGGACATAGCGAAATTTTTGACTGATCAACTCCTCATAGCAGAATTTGTGGCTTGAAGACTGATGTATCAGCAAGGGAAGGCTGAGCAACAGGAAGAGTTATTTCAGAAGGTTCCGATACGGAATGGAAACAAGAACCTATCACTATGTACTTTGTGATAGGATTACCCAAACATGGAAAGGATATGATGCGATTTAGGTGATCATGGAGCGATTTACCAAATCCGCACATTTTCTACTGATCCGTAGGATAGACTCTTTGGATCATCTGGCGGAGTCATACTATATAAAGGTTATCAGATTTCATGGTATACCTCAGAGTATTACATCGGATAGAGATATGTGTTTTACTTCACGATTTTAGTAATGCTTTTAGCATACGTTGGGTACAGAGCTTCAATTTTGGTATAATTTTTCACATCAGACAGATGGATAGTCAGAACGCGCTAAACGGACACTTAAGGATCATTTACACTTGATGGAGTTTGCATATCTCTATGGATAGCATTCAGCTATTCAAATGATCATCGTTTGAGGCTTTATTTGACAAAGCACATTGATCACCT
>JBBUKS010026835.1:0-11307 GCA_038050645.1 Hedychium gardnerianum
TCTAGAAGGAGTCTGGAAGATTTATGTGGACGGGTCGGCCAACAACCAAGGTAGTGGAGTTGGAGTCTTGTTGATCTCACCTCGAGAGGATGTTCTACAGCTGTCCATCAGGCTCAACTTTCGAGCCACCAACAACGAAGCAGAGTATGAGGCTCTGTTAGCCGGTCTGCAAGCGGCTTGGCGGGTAGAGGTTGTTCGAGTGGTAATCCACTCGGATTCACAATTGGTCGTTCGGCAATTGGACGGAGATTTCGAGATCAAAAATGAGCACTTAAACAAATACGCAAGGCTTACGAACGGCTGAAAGCCAATTTTCAAGATGTAATACTACAAAAGATTCCCTGAGTGGACAATCTCAAGACTGACGAGCTGGCCAAAATGGCCAGCGCTATGGCCACTTGGACACTTGCTGAGCCGACCTCGCAGACCTTGCTCGTGGCTTAGATCAACAAGCTACCCAAATATGATTCAGCGAATGATTGGAGGACCCCGATCATTTCAAACCTCCAGCTCGGAATCGTCCCCCAAGAAGCGAAGCCATCTAGACGACTCAGAAGACAGGCGGTCAGGTTCACACTGATCGGCGATGCCATATATAAGCACGCCTTCTCCCAACCTTTTCTCAAGTGTCTGGGCCCAGACGAGACTAACTATGTCATGCGGGAGATCCACGAGGGTATTTGTGAAAATCACATAGGAGGTCGAACTCTCGCCAAAAAGATTCTTCTGGCTAGATACTATTGGCCCACCCTTTAAGCTGACACGACTCAGTTTGTTGCTGGTTGCCTTCACTGTCAAAACATCAAACCTACCCCATCACTCGACAACGCAATTAAGAACGTCTACAGTATCGCAGTCGTTCGACCAATGGGGAATGAATATTGTCATATCATTTCCGACTGGGCCACAACAACAAATGTTTCTTTTGGTCATGATGGATTATTTTTCTAAATGGGTAGAGGCTGAGCCGCTCGCCCATATCACAGAAGATGTCGTTATGAAGTTCCTATAGCGGAACATCATTTGTCGGTTCGTCATTCCCTACAAATTGGTGACAAATAATGGAAGACAATTTCAAGGACGAAAGTTTAGAGAAAGGTGAGAGGGGTATGACATCAAGCAAACCTTCATCTCAGTCGTCTACCCGCAGAGCAACGAACAAACGGAGATAGTCAACCGAGATATCGTCTGAGGGCTCAAGATCAAATTGGATCATGTAGGAGGAAGCTGGGTGGATGAATTGCCCATCATTTTATGGGCCTACCGGACGACCCCCAGGGAGAGCATCTACCTGACGCCATTCCACCTGGTCTACGAAGGGGAGGCGGTAGTACCCGTGGAAGTTGGAGAAGAGTCCATCAGACGAGCTAACTATGGGGAAGATAACGTCGAGCTACGACTCATGGAGTTATATTTGGTCACTGAGACAAAGGAGAGGATGGTCGTTCAGCTCATGGCATATCGTCAGCGAATGAAGCAAACCTACAACAAGCGAGTTATCCCTTGAACCTTCCAGGTCGGGAATTTCATGTGGAGAAGGGTAAAGCCAGTCGGTGACGTTAGTAAACTGGAACCCCAATGGGGCCCTCTTACAAGATTATCCGCAAGTTGAACTATAGAGCCTACTATTTGCAAGGCCCGGACGATAAGGAGCTAGACCGACCGTGGAGTACAAATCACTTGCAGCCGTACCGAAATAGGGGCCCTTAAGTATCCTCTCGTATTTACTTAGCCTTGTATTTTAGCATATCTAATATTTTCCTATGAATGAAAAAGTCCTTGTAGGTCGGAAAGACATTCCAATCCCAAAACCTCTCTAGGTCTAAATTAAAGCTCCGACCTCCTCCACTGATCCGGTGTCGAGTTTCTCCGCTAAAGCGTCAATCTCCTCTCTGATTAAGGGTTGGGCTACGATAAAGCTCCGACCTCCCCCACTGATCCGATGTCGAGTTTCTATGCTAAAGCGCCAATCTCCCCTCTGATCAACCACGATAAAGCTCCGACCTCTCCCATTGATCTGGGGTCGAGTTTCTCTGCTAAAGCGTCGATCTCTCCTCTGATCAAGGGTTGAGCTACAATAAAGCTCCGACCTCCCTCACTGATCCGGGGTCGAGTTTCTTCGCTAAAGCGTCGATCTCCCCTCTGATCAAGAGTTGAGCTACGTAAAAGCTCTGACCTCCCCCACTGTTCCGGGGGCGAGTTTCTCCACTAAAGCGTCGATCTCCCCTCTAATCAAGGGTTGAGCTACGATAAAGCTCCGACCTCCCCCACTAATCCGGAGTCGAGTTTCTCCGCTAAAGCGTTGATCTCCCCTCTAATCAAAGGTTGAGCTACGATAAAGCTCCGACCTCCCCCACTGATTCGGGGTCAAGTTTTTTTCGCTAAAGCGTCGATCTCCCTTCTGATCAAAGGTTGAGCTACGTAAAAGCTCCGACCTCTCCCACTGATCTAGGGTCGAGTTCTCTTCTAAAGCGTCGATCTCCCCTCTAATCAAGGGTTGAGCTACATTAAAGCTTCGACCTCCCCCACTGATTCGGGGTTGAGTTTCTTAGCTACTAACGTTGATCTCCCCTCTGATCAAGGAATTCGAATTCCTATAAAGCTACTAACCTTGTCGATCTTGTTCCTCAGCTACAACTCCGACCTACGGCTCTTTAATGGGGTAAATCGCTGACCCTTCACTCCAAGCAAAAAGAAAAAAGGAGAACCGAAAAGAAAGACAAACTTTAAATTAAAGGGGAAATCCCCGGCCGAGCGGTACAAAAGGAAGTCTTTTCATATTATAAACTTTACACAAATTCGCCAGAGCATCATCCGGAACGCTCTCAATGATCTTCTCAAAATCCACAACGTTGGGGGGTAGGTTGGCTGCCAAAAGTCAAGCCTCTTGTAGCTGCTCTACAACTCCCCTAGCCCCATACTTAAACATCTACATGATCTTAGAGCCGAGCTGACTCTGAAACTCCATAAAGTTCAAATACTGGACCCTCCGGGCGGACCAACGCTCCTCTTCAGCGGCCTGATAGCGGGCCCGCTCGGCCTTCTCCTTCTCCATGTCGGCTTTTTCTTTGTCCAGCGTGGCTTTCATTTTGTCTAGCGCCTTGCTCCGCATGGCCAGCTCAGACTTCACCGACTCCAACTGAGCTTGGACCTCCTCTCTCTACCTCCGGTCGGAAGAAGAGGTCGCACAGGCTCGGGCCCGCTCCTCCTTATACGAGGCTTGCTAGGCTAGGCGTTTGGCCTGGAGTTGCAAGTCGGCCTTGAGCCTCCCCACCTCCGCCTGAACCTCCGCGCTCGTAGGGCCCTCTTGAGCCTCCAGCTCAGCAACCCGGGCCTGCAAGTCTTGATTCGCCAGCAAGAGTCTATAGTCCCGAGCGATGGCCTCCAAACCCCCGCACCACGCCTACGAAAATAATTATTAGTAGGAAGATCGGGAAATAAGTCGGCGAGATGGATAGACCGGGAACTTATCACTGACAAATTGGACGAAAGGAAGTTTAGGGTCTGCTTGTCGGAGTAGTTTTGCAAATGCTCCTGCGACATTCACTATGCGTTCACCGCCTGACCCTTCAATCGTACTTTGACAGGAAGGGTAGACCCTCATTGGCTGCTTCCTTCTACAATCGGAGAGACCCCCGTGGGAGCCTCGACGGGTGTCGAAGGGGGAGGTATGCCAACCTCATTTCGCTAAATTCCGCCCCCGCTTGGGCAAGGGGAGAGAGGTAGATCGGAGTAGAACCCGACGACCGAGTATCAATTGACCACGGTTGACGCCCTTCAAA
Source organism: Hedychium gardnerianum (assembly GCA_038050645.1). Classification (NCBI taxonomy): domain Eukaryota; kingdom Viridiplantae; phylum Streptophyta; class Magnoliopsida; order Zingiberales; family Zingiberaceae; genus Hedychium; species Hedychium gardnerianum. The sequence goes on from JBBUKS010026835.1 coordinate 3,783, forward strand.
ATCTTTTCTTACAGTAGGATCAGTTGAATGATACTTCTTGGACGGCCTAGCGCATCTCTCAGCGCTCTAATGGGCAGAGCATTTTCCCGAGCGGTGCTCTTTTTGGGGTCTGGGAGGACGCTATTCGCTCGGGGAAGATGTCCTCGCAGCTATCAATGAAGGGCAAAGAGAGAGCAGCTCGTCAGTGTTTTGAGCACTCGAGGACCCGACCGACGAAATAGGCCGCCCTTCCTCCACGACTATCTCCAAGCCGCGCTCTTCTAGCTCCTCCAAGGATAGCCTCCTTGATTGAACCGCCGCTGCCTTCCACATGGTCTAACCTACATGAATGGAAAAATCTCTTAGTTAGATATAAACAAAATCGTAGTTATTAAGTAACCCACCGAAGGAGGCTGGTAGCCGAGATGCGACAGGACTCAGTCCCAGCGCGTAGAGGAGCCCTTTGTGCAATAATGCCTTGGAGTCGAAGCTCAGGTCGGCAAGGATGCTGCCCGCTCTCAAGTGCGCGCCCAAAAGGCAGATGTAGGACGGGGAGACTTCGGTAAAGTCACATGCCACCCGCTTGCCCACTCAAATATGGTCGGAGAAAACACATAAAAATACTTGTCTTTCCACCCCTTATTGGAGGTCGGAAGATCGTCCAAAAAGCAATACCCGACCCTGGACTGGAAGAAGAAGGCCCCTTCTTCTCCCATCTTGGGATAGAAGAAAAAATAAAAGGACCAACCCTCAAGCAGGATACCATGCACCCAAAAAATGATGTACGAATCGCAGAGCTATCGGTAGTCATTGGGCGCCAACTGGTTTAAAGGGATGTTGAAGTATTGGGAGACAGAGTCAAAGAAGCGAGGTATAGGGAAGCGAAGACTGACCTGAAACTGACCTAGGAAAAAGGCCATACTCCCGACTGGGGATGTGTGGGGTCGTTGGTCAAGTCGGGGGATTGTCAATCTATAACTAAGTGGAGTTCCAAACTGCACTCTGACCTCCTCCAGGTCGTAAGTCGTAAAGGTGGACTTCATCGATCTGTACCAGGGACCGGAGGTCGATGCTTCAGCTATAACCTAAGAGGTGAGCACCTGGTCTACAAAATTTCTAACTAAACCAACTAAGACCTGTGGACCACAAACCGAACAGAAGCGACTTACTAGATCAAAGGACGAAAGTACCGAGCGGGGGATCGGAGCCTTTCAAACAGCTACAACGGCGAAAACAAATAGCAAAAGTTTTTCCGACAAGAACCTTATATAGTTGAGGCCCAGGCTCCTCAGCCGTCGGATTTGAAGGTACCGACATAACGGCGGGGCTTGAGAGTCGTCGGATCGAGCCTCCCATGGATCGCTGGCAAATCAATAGTTGCGGCGATTGACATCTCGATGTGGGAGGGGGCACGCGTCAGGCAACCACCAGTCAGCATGTGGATCGGCTCATCATTAGTACCCAGGCATTAAGGAGCATTTATTGCACACATCTCCCGAGACACTCTCCTGTTGTCAGGTCAGAATGAAACGTATTAAAATGACCAGCTCAGGCCAAGAAAATTGATACAATTGTCTGGTCAGTCGGTCATACCTCCTTCGACCAGACTTGAAGGAGAGACTTGTGATATGGGTGATAAGGTCGGACCCCCCCCCAGGCAGTACGGGCAAACGCCCCATGGCGAAAAGTCTAGATAGTCAAAGGTCAGGACTAGTAGAAAAGTGCACCTAACCAATTGGAAAAGACGGCCAGGAGCACCGGCCGGGAGCACCAATCGAACGAACTCTCCTTTCCGACCATGGACCGAGCGACCCCGGTCGGATCAATCATATAGGCATGTGCTACCAACTCACCTGCTAAAAGCACGTCTCAAGTAAATCATCTTCCCGACCGGACATACCTTACCATCGACCCATGCCTCTAGCACATCGATAGGGCATAGCTCTGACGCTAACCGTACGATCAGAACATCTCTAACAGTACCCAAGACACTCTTCAGAAGTACGGAGAACGACAACAATCCGTATCATGGTATGCTCGCCTATGCCTCAATAGTACATGTCATTAATGCTGGTCATATACTCCCCAGAGAGGTATAGAAAGGGCCGGATGTCACCGGCACAGCGGAGGTTTTTTCTTTCCTTCTCGAAGACTTTTACTCTGATTTTTACTGTTTTAGCTACCTCCGCTTCATCACGTCTGACTTTGACGTCGGAGCGGGATCCCTAGGCCCCCGCGTGAAGCCCCCCTTAACCCTTCGGCTCTCTTGTTGTTCTTCTCAGGGATTTGATCTCCGAAGTTGAAGAAGATTTCTGGCTCAAGCGAGTCGGCTGACGAGTCTCCCGCTCGGCGACGTGATCCCGAAGATCAGGAAAGCCTTCCCGCTTAGAGATTTGATCACGAAGGTCGGGACAGACCTCTCGCTCGGCGACGTGATCCCGAAGATTAGGAAAGCCTTCTCGCTCGGAGATTTGATCACAAAGGTCGGGACAGACCTCCCTCTCGGCGACTTGGTCAATACTTCTCCAGCTCACCGGTGGTTCACCCGTCGAATGTCTCCGTGCAGGAACAAATTCCATCAATTCTCACTCCCTGATTTAAGAAGGAAGTCTTACTTCATCTGTGACCCCTCTTTCAACTCCTCCTAAAAGATGATGTAGCCTCTGTTCGATTCCATCACTTATCATACTATATATGGTATATGTTTTGGCCAAATACCATGGATGGTCAAGTCATCAGTCAACGAACTAGTTGACGGGCGCACGCTCTGTAGGTCATAAGCTCAAAAGGAGGGTTAGAATGACGTCGGGGATAAATTCCAACAAGCCACTCCGATACTCAAATTAGGGTTAATTTGAGGTAAAAGATGCTGAAGGAAGGAGATGAAGTAGAGGGGTAGAATATTGTGGAATTTAGAAAAATTGAACCCCTTGCCTTTATCTTGTTTATATAACTACCAGGGGAGCATCTCCACGTCAGCTGTAGTATCATCATGGTGAGAGCCAATGAGGGGACCAAATCCGACCGTTGTTAGTTGTCTTTCTATCCGTCCAACGCCACGTGTTCATAGGAGAGCATCTAGGAGACCAGACCGGACAATGTCTTAACCGCCCATCCATTCTCAGGATGCCACGCATCCTGAAATATTCCTTATCATTGTCAGAGAGTTTGTTATAAGGCATAGACCTGTCTCGAGGATGGTAAAAGCGATGTTGATGTGGAACGACCTTAAAAGTAGACAAAGTTAGGATTTGAGCCTGAAGTTGAGATATTGCTAGGATCCAATATCGAGAGAGATTGTTGAGACAGTCTCTGAGACCGAGAGAAAATCTGTTGTCGAGACTATTGTTGATAGTCATCGAGACTGAGAGAGAGTCAGCTGCGAGACTAATCCTGAGACAATCACCAAGACTGAGAGAGAACCTGCTGCTGAAACTATTGTTGAGACAGTCACCGAGACCGAGAGAGTCAATTGCTGAGATTATTGTTGAGACAATCACCGAGACAGAGGGAGTCAATTGCTGAGATTATTGTTGAGACAGTCACCGAAACAGAGGGAGTCAGTTGCTGAGAGAGAGAGTTTATTATCGAGACTATTGCTGAGACAGTCACAGAAACTGAGAGAGAGTCTACTATCGAAACTATTATTAAGATAGTCGTCGAGACTGAGAGAGAATCTGTTACCGAGACTATTACTGAGATAACCATCGAGATTGAGAGAGAGAATCTATTGTCAAAACTATTACTGAAATAATCACTTAGATTGAGAGAGAGTCAAACTTGAGTTTTCGATTTGAGTAGGTTTGGTAAGTCACCTCCCTAGGCTTGGTTTGATATTTTGGGAATCATCTTAACTTTGATTGATGGATCAGTACAACTTTTGACTTTATATGGGACACATGAGGGCCGTGGAATTCCCCCGCATCAGTATACTTTGCCGGTGTCAATCCTCTATACCTAAGAAAGGTCTGGGCTTCTCTTTGAGTTTGTCACAAGCTCCTGGCATCAAGTGATTGTTTCTGTATGTTCTTGATTCTCCAGCTGTAAGTCAGTCATGCTAATGCAAGAAGCGAGCTTTCACCACTAATCCTTTTTCCACAAAACCAAAAAAGGTATTGCAACTGATAGAGCTGGTATAACTTTCGTGGTACATTTCGTACGAACAGAAGAAAAATAATGAACCGGTTGATGTTTGCAGGTGGATTTGTTGACTGAAACTGATAAGCCTCGTGAAGAGCTCACCTTCAACCTCCTCAAGCAAAGGTTACCTAATCACAAGGTACAATCTTTGTTTTCCCAATCACATGCAATCTTTGCCTTGGTACAGTTAATTCATAGAGGAGAAGGAGCAGCATCTGCTGCTTTTGGTGCCGGGGAGCTGAAGGATGAGCCCACATGGATCGTCAATCGATCCTATTGAAGGCACCACCAATTTTGTCCATGGGTAAAAAACTGAAGCACCTACCTCTTCTTCTGAAAAACATCCTACTAAATCGGTGTTGCCATCAGGATCGGGATCAGGATCAGGATGGTATCTGTCGCCTTGTGTCCCGTTGTTTTCAGCCCTGTGCAGTGAACATGGATTGTTTTCACCCCTGTGCAGTGGCCGATCATCTATATGTCTGATGGTAAAAAAAATAAAATGTTAATTTTACGAAGGAGATAAATTATAAAAATTAATCTAATTAATTTAAATAATGATATAGAAAAGAATCGAAATTTAATTATTAGTCAGAATTTAATTTTTAAATTTCATGATGATAATATTTCATACATTAGTTATCAATCTATTTCATAAAGACATGTATGTGATACTCATGTGCTTGCATACTCTTGCTCTTTTATAAATCTGATTTATTCTTCATTTTCATCTCTTTTTTTTTTATTGTATTCATCTTCGTCTTTATTGACACTTTTATATATATATATTTTTTTAATTTAAATTATTTCAATAAAACTACAGATATTTATCAAATTCATAAAAAAATAATAAAATAAAAATATTGAAGATAAAAATTAGAAAATTAAATATCATAAAAATAAATAATAAAATATTAAAAATAATTTATCTCAATATCATTATCCTATAAAAATAATATTATTTTTATATTAATAATTTAATCGGATATTCAACTTGGATATGAATATGATTTTATTAGATTGATTTTTATATTCGAATTTAAAAATTTGTATGTCTGATAAATTCTTTCATATTTTTATCGGATATTCAGAGGAAATTGTCATCTCTTTCTACCGAGACTATTCATGTTGTTGGTGTTATTTATAACCCGATAATTGCCATTGAGTATAAATTTAGGGAATTAAAAGACTTTTTTTTTTAATGTTAAAATAAAATTTTATAAAAGTAGTCGTGTCGCAACATTAAAATTAATGCTATATGACTTTGTGATTACTAATTCGGGTCAAAATAATTTCTTGCAATAGATTTAATATAGATTGGATTTTTTTTATTTTAAAAACATTTTTATTCCTGCACTGTTATTATTGCATGAGTTAAATTGAATTGATTTAATATTTTTTTAATGATTTGTATTAAAATTATACAAATGAAATATTATTTTATTAATTAAGTTAAAATTATTTAAATTTAATTAAAACCATTTCAGTAATAATATTAAAATGATTTTATTATTAATAATAATAATGATAATAATATTTTTTTTTCAAAAAAAAGCTCTAAATTTATTCTTTTTGTCCTCCTTATTTACTTGGGCGGCGCATAATGTCTGTGCCCTGTAACTTAAAATAAACTATGATAGTTAGGTCATGACGCTGATGCTTACAATAAATTTATCATATTCACAAGTCGAATGCGTCATAAATTTGAAGCCGTATTAATCCTGAAACAAAATACTGAACGTTTCACTTTTGTCATTATATACATGCAGTTGTTGCTCCAATAATATTCAGACTACTCTTCTCTAATAAATGCAGCTGTTTATTTTTTTATATTTTTATAATTTAAGTATGTACATTTTATCCCATTAATCTAGAAGATAACCCTATATACATATTTCATTTTACATAATAATTAGCCTCCGAAACTATGAAGCGGTATAAAATGTTTAAATTATCACTCGAATAGATTTTTATTTATAATATATTTATAGAGATTTTTTATTTAAATGAGACATAATCAAAAAATATTAGACTTTTGGATCATCCATCATGAGTGATTCCTGATATACCTTAGTGGTCGATGATTCGATCATCCTAAGCTAATTGAGTTTATTATTATTTTTTTATTTTATATAATAATTAAAATAAAAATTTAACAAAGGGCAAAGATAAATTTGGGAAAATTTTAAATCACACATCATACTTTGAGAAGACATACTTATTTTGAGTCGTGTTCTTGTTTATCTCTCCTAAAGTTGATATTTTATTCTCTTTTCTTTTCTCTTATTAAAATTTTCTTTTTTTCTCCGTTGTATGTCCTATGAAAGTTTAATCTTGGAATACTTTTAGGAAGTTCGAAATAAGTAATAGAGAACATCTTTGAATTCCTTATAATTTTAAAAATTCATAAAATCTGAAATGAGTACAATCTGAACTCTCTAGAGCGATCAGTGAATTTTGATCGAATTTTATTGATGGATTTAGACTATTTAAATTTCTACAAACTTGCATTCATCCAATATAATTGAATGAGAGGAAGATGATATGATGTCAAATCTTGATTCTGATCAAGAAACAATATAGGCATGATATGAGGAAACTATGATTGTGTTGGGCTTGATATGAGAGCAGATAAAGCTCAACGTGGGCTTGATCTCCCCACACTAGGCTCATGTTGAATTTGATCTTCTCTCATATAAGGACTAAGTTGATCACAGTCTTCGGTCTTCTCACGTCATACTCATAGCGTTCCTTGATCAAAATTAATATTTGACATCGTATCTATCTTTTCTCATTCAATTTTATTGGATGAGTATAAATTTATAAAAATCTAAATAGTCTAGGTCTATTAAGTAAATTTTAGTTAAAATTTAAATTCAAATGACATATATTTCAAATCAAATAGAGTGTTGAGAGGGTAAAGAGTTCAAAAATATTTTTCATTATTTATTATTTGAGAAAAAAAAGATGGAAAAAAAATAATTAATCAGGTCGGGTAATGTCGGACCCGAGGTGATCGGCCTAACTTCACGAAAGTTTTCCATCGGCCACTAGAGTAAATCGAGAAGTGCTAATGGAGGTCTATCCAAAAGACCAATATTCTAAGACCCGCTTCTTATTAGAGGTAAAATTTTCTGTAATGTGTTGTAATTAAAATTTGAATCTTAGACTCTTTGATTAATTATTGGAAGATTTAACTATCGTACCATTATCTCGAGATAAGAGGAAAAAAAAACAGACGAAAGTTAATACAAAGGAGAGACTAATCAACTTTCACATAAGACATTTAACAGAAAGATCACACAAAATCAATGCAACTTCTCAAATACACGCACCACTCCTTGTGTAAATTGCCGTAATTAAAATGAGTAAGAAATGAAGGGATATTAGGAGAAGCCGCCACCGA
>JBBUKS010026846.1:0-11306 GCA_038050645.1 Hedychium gardnerianum
AAAACTTCTAATTTAAATCTAGGATCTAAAGCAAATGCAATTAAATAAATTTCCGGAATAACATAAAAATATTTTTCTCATTTAGTTTTCATAGCTAATATGCAAGAAGATAAAGATTCATTATTAATATTGTCACGCCCCGGGAATATACTTATCCGTCGGAAAACGGAGAGCACCTCCCTTGTAACAATCAACAATTTCCTGGTAGACAACCATGCAGTTGATAACAAATTCAAATCACGCAACTAATAATATTCAATAAACCAAATAGTATATAAGAAAGCAAAACCAAATACATAATGTACGTGCCGACACGACTTAACACCACAAATAAATGTCCAAGACCAGAACACAAAGAAAAATCAAAACCAATGCAGAGTTCACTTATTACAACATCAATACAGAATCCAAATGAAATAAAATCTAACCAAAAATGCAAAAGCGAAACGAAAATCCTCCAGTGACTCGAGACAGATAGACTGAAATCTTCCGGCGACAGGTAGAAAATCTAGCTAATACCTGAGAAAAAATAAACATATACAAAGGATAGTGAGTCCAAATGACTTCGCGGGTATAAGAAAGATAGTGCATGATAATAACAACAGTAGGGGATCAAGGAAACATACAGTCTCGCGGGAAATACTCTATCATATATATATGACCATGTACTGTATATAAGAATAACTCTACAAAAGTATAATCCAACATCTCTATATAACATAACGTTATAAATTTATCATTCTAACTCAGTCATGTATTAGGTATAAGACCTAACTCCAACACATGGGCACTATCTCAGACATAGGTGACTCAACTAAACATATGTACATAAGTCCATCAAATGCACAGTCATCACATGCAAGTGCAACAAAAATTGAATGCATTTTCAGCACACATTAAATGCATATGCAAAGCATGGTCACTTCGGCGTACTTCTCCAGCTACCACGATATTTGTGTGGCCGAGAGAGGGTGGGACGATGACACTGATCGCACTCCAGCTACCACTACTCTGAGTGGCAGAATAGTCAAGATGCAGGGTAACTATCTAGCTACAATAAGAGGTTTATCTGCATGACACTCCAGCAACCACTACCTAAGTGGCCGAGCGGCAAGACAAGACAAACTGCTCCACTCTAGCTACCATTACCTAAGTAGACGAGTTGACAGGAATATGACTGATGCCTCTCTCGATCACAAGGGAGATAATGGTCGTCAACATGCAATGGTATGAAGTGCAAAATGAAATGAGCATCACACAAATGAAATGAGCATCACATAAAGGTAAATATCATAACATAGTGTCATAAACTCACATAGGGTGGACACCTATGAAACACACCATACACATGTGTAACGACCTACGATGCATATCATACACGCATGCACCCAACTATGATATACACTATACACGTGTATACCGCTACCAATTACAGATAATCAATAGAACGAGACTGCATGGATAATAATAGATTATCATAAGAGCAAGCATTTAAGTATCAACGTCAGGAAAACATGAATAGTTCTAAGGTAACAAGACTACCTATAAAAGGTATAATATTCATGCACTAAGTTCAAAGTTCTAAAAGAAACAAGGATAGAAGTACCCACCTCCAAAAGTAGAGTGTCCTAGAAATCCTCAGAGTCGACGCTCTGTCTCGTATCCGGAGCCTATAAGTAGGAATACAAAACTACTTAAGTACTAGAATATAAACAAGAATCAAAACTTACTAACTAATTAAAGTGAGTTAATCATCTAATTACTCTTGTTAGTTACCCCTTTAATTAACAACTTAGGGAGCTAAAATCCCTCGGTAATAACATGGATAAATTCCAATACCTAATTACATGACATATGAGTAGGAGATCTCTTCTTAACATCTCAAACCCAACACAAAGAGATCCATGAAGCCAAACTAGATCATTCTTAGAACCATCAACATTAACCCTACTCATTAGGTTAAATCTAAATCCAAGAATCTCAGGATACTTAGCAATCACATTCCAACTTCACTAATCATGAATTTTAACTACATCAATCTAACAACTAAAATCAAGGTTGTATGAACAACATAGCTCTTTAACTTCACATCCTAGCTAACATGGTATTCAAGAGAACATTAACATTTTGCCTCATAATTAAATCCAAGATTAATCACACCTCATTCCTAAATTCATGTCCATGCTTCTACAAATGTCAAAGCAACACAACTAATGTATCAACTCGTTCAAAATGTTCATACTTACACATCTAGGGTTAATCAAGAACTCATCCACAATAACCCTACTCATTCATCAATTCAAAGGTAATAAAGCTACTACTGACACAACAATTTTGTTACTTCTCTACCAATTTCATCAACAAATCAGTCCACATCTCTCGACACTAATAGAAAATTTGAAGAACGAGCATATGTACCATTTCTTCTACAAGATCCAACCACATACACCAATCCAAAAGCACAGAACATCACTAAAACTTACCTAACCAGTGATGATCATATCCATCCTAGGTTTGGCTGGAGGAGATGTACTGCGGTGGTGGCTGCCGACTTGGCCGGAGCAAAACAGAACCAGCACAAGCTGTATCAAAATGACCAAAACCCATCATGAACCAATCCAAAACACAACACCCACATCAAAACCTAAAACTAATCTATCTTTACCTGCTATGATGAAACTGCTAGAATTGCAAAGATGGCCTAAAAAGCTGCAACCAGATCCAAAAATTTTGATCAGGTCAGGTAGCACTGAAACCTCTCCGTGACCTCTGTAGATCGCTGCTCGGCTCTCCCACAGAACAAGGACAATAGAGGCTAGTTGTTGTCGTAAATTGTTAAATTCATATTCTAGTAGTGGTTTAGTGAAAATATCAGCTAAGTTTGACTTGGACTCAACATCTCCTTTGACGACGAATCCCTGACAAAGTGATGTTTAATTTCTATATATTTTGTTCTTGAATAATGCACTGGATTTTTCGTTAAGTTAATTGAACTTATATTATCAACATAAATTTTATATTTTTAAAATCTAAGTCAAAGTTTTTTAATGTGTGCATCATCCATAATAGTTATGCTACACACTTCCCCATTGCTATGTATTCTGCCTCAGTAGTAGACAAAGCAACACAGTGCTGTTTTCTACTAAACCAGTTGACAAGTGATGGTCCAAGTAGTTGACATCCACCACTTATACTTTTTCGGTCCAACTTACAATCGGCATAATCTGAGTCAGAAAATCCTAAAAGTTCAAACTCAGTTATTCTAGGGTACCATATTCCTACATCAATTGTGCATTTTAGATATCTAAAGATTCTTTTCACATTAGTTAGGTGAGATTTTTTAACACAAGTTTGATATCTAGCATACATATTAACTACAAATAAAATATCAAATAGGCTTGTAGTTAGGTATAATAGATTACATATGACACTTTTATAATATTTCAGGTCAACTAGTTTGCCATTTGGATTACTATCTAAGGTTAAATTAGTTGTTATTGGTGTTTTTATTTCCTTAGTATTCTCCATTCCAAATTTTCTAAGTAATTCTTTTGTATATTTTTGTTGTTGTACATAATTATCCTTTTGGGTTTTTTAATTTGTAGACCTAAGAAAAAGATTAGTTCACCTACCAGACTCATTTCATTCTTGTTCCATCAAAATTATGAATTCTTTTAAAAAATTTGAATTTGTTGATCCAAAAACTATATCGTCTACATATACTAGGGCTATAAAAATATCTGATTCAAGAGATTTGACAAAAAGAGTTGAGTCAATTTATCCTTGATTGAATCCTTTGGATATCAGATATGTAGACAGTCTTTCATACCAGATCCTAGGTGCTTGTTTGAGACCATATAATGCCTTTTTTAGTTTGAATATATGGTTAGGATGGTCTAGGCTTTCAAATCCAGGTGGTTGACCTACGTAAACCTCTTTCTTGATTAGTCCATTAAAGAAAGCGGATTTAACATCCATTTGGTAGAGTTTGAATCCTTTATGGGTTGCATAACTCAATAACATTCTAATGAATTCAAGTCTAGCTACTAGAGCATAATTTTTATTATAGTCAAGTCCCTCTACTTGACTAAACCCTTTAGCTACTAAGCTTGTTTTATTTCTAATTATTTCACCTTTTTATTTAATTTATTTCTAAATACCCATTTTGTTTTTATGATTTTTTTTTAATCTTTGGACAAAGGTACTAAGTCCTAGACTTTATTTCGTTCAAATTGAGCAAGTTCTTCTTACATAACTATAATCCAGTCTGGGTCAGATAAAGCCTCTTCTATTATTTTTGGTTCAATTTTGATATTAAGGCAATTTGACTTAAATTTCTAAATGTTGATCTAGTTTGAACCCTCCGATCTGGGTCACCTAATATCTGTTCAATTGGATGGTTTGAACTAACTCTTGTTGTTCTCGAATCCATTTGTTCTTGTTGATTCTCTTATGGTTGATCTTGTTTATCTTCTTGATTTTATATTTGGTTTAGATTTTCATTATCTCCCCCTTGGTCAATGTTGGACCTAACAAAATCTATTGGTTGATAGGGAGTCTGATTTTGGTTAGTTTCTTTAGAGTTAAAGTTTTCATCAAATTTTATATTTGTAGTTTCTTCTATCTTTACTATACTTTTATTATAAATTCTATAAGCTCTACTGCTAAGTGAATACCCTACAAAAATTCCATTTTCAATTTTTGAGGTAAATTTTCCTAAGTGTTCTCTTGTATTTAATATATATATTGAACATCCAAATACTTTAAAATATGCTATGTTAGGTGTTTTATTATAATAAATTTCATAAAAGGTTTTATTATATCTTTTATTTATAGTTCTTCTATTTTGGACGTAGCAAGCTGTACTAACAGCTTCGGCCCAAAAGTAATTGGGTAGTTTATATTCATTAAGCATTGTTCTAGTTGCTTCTTGTAAGGTCCTATTTTTTCTTTCTATAATTTCATTTTGTTGAGGTGTTTCAGGACAGAAAAATTCATGATGGTAACCATTTTCAAGTCAAAATTTATTAAACCTATTATTTTTAAATTCACCACCATTATCACTCCTAATTCTTTTGATTTTTAAATATTTTCATTTTTTGTTTATTTACAAAAATTACTAAAAGTGTCAAAAGTTTCATCTTTATTTCTTAAGAATTTTACCCACATGAATCTTGAATAGTCATCAATTATTACTAAACAATATAAACTTCCATTAATTGATTTAATTCCATGTGAGTCAAATAAGTCTAAGTGTAACAGTTCAAGTATTGAGTTAGTTTGACCTTAATCAGTTGGTTTGTGAGTTGATTTGGTTTATTTTCCTTGTTGGCAAGCATTACAAATGGTTGGTTCTAGGCTAGGTAATTTTAGTAATCCTCTAACTAAGTTATTTAATTTAGTGATATTCCTAAAGTGGGTGTGGATAGTCTACTGTACCACAACCAAGTTTCCTCTTGTTGTGTCATATGACACTTCAGTGAGGAGTCAGCTAAGTTAATAACATAGATGTTATTCTGCCTAAATTCCTTAAGTTTTATTTTAGGATTGTTTGTGTACTTGATAAGGCATTCAGATGATAAAAACATAACTTTATAACTTGATTCACATAGTTGACTAATACAGAACAAATCAAAGTTAAGTTTTTCTACAAGTAACACCTTCTTAATAAAAAATTATATTCAAGTTCGATGTTACTTGTACCGATTACCTTAAGTTTGTCATTGTTTCCAAAAGCAACTATTCCTAAACTTTTGAGTGTTAGTTTGGTGAACTTAGTGTAATCTCCAGTCATGTGTCTAGAACACCCACTGTCTAGTATCCACTTAAATTCATATACACAAAGTAGAAATTGTGGTTAGTATAATTTATTTAAGTTGAGTTAATTAAATTTTGAATTTAGTTAAGGTTTTTAATTAAGTTTTAATTATGTATGATGTTAAATAATTTATAAGCCTTTTAAAATAATTTTTAAAACAAATTTTAAATGATTTTTAAAATGATTTTTTTAAAAAAATAAGGTTTTAAAAGAATTTTTAAAATGATTTTTTTTAAAAACAAGTTTTTTAGAAAGAATTTTTAAATAAGTTTTTAAAAGAATTTTTAAAATAAGTTTTTAAAAGAATTTTTTAAATAAGTTTTAAAAGAATTTTTTAAATAAGTTTTAAAAGAATTTTTAAAAAGATTTTAGAATAAATTTTTAATCACATTTTTATTTTATTTTATTTATTTAAAATTAAATTTTAAATTTCATTATATTTTTAATTAAATTAACAATTTTAGTTAAATTAAGGTTTTAATTAAATTAGTATTTTTATTTAAAATTTTAATTTAATTAACTTTAATCATCTCATCCAGTCTAATTTTTCAACCAAGGTAATCCTATAATTTTGTGAGATAAATTTAGTCATTTATCTGGAGTTATTTTAACTTTTGTTAGTTTCAAGTTTAGCTTTGGATCCACCAAGCAAGCATTCTCTGAATAAGCTTCCAAGCTGTGGTGAGTCACTTGGACATCATTAAAGTAACCACATGCCTGAGACAAAACTTTTTAAATAGCTCTGCCCAAGGAACTTAATACTAAACCTTGGTCTAACTAGTTTATATTGGACTGGGTAGCTTCAGCTAGTTTTGCTAAGTTGATTACATCAGATTGAACACATATGATTCTTCCTAGACATGCAATTGATAGATCATTCCTAATCTACTATCATCATAATCTTCTCTAATACTATTTAACAAGTTAAAACTATTCCAAGTTTATCTAGTCTTAGCTATTCAACTGGGTAAGTTATGTTTTGATGTGCTAATTAATTTGGAGTCTCCCCCTGAATCATATAATTTTGATTTTATCTTTAAATAATGTATTTTAGTTTTAGGTACATAGTATTGATTTGTTCCTACTTTCTTGGATCTGAGGTGCCTCCAGCGCCTCTGGATCCGAGGCGCCTCCATCCAATAAAGACGCCTCCAGCTCTTCTAGAGACAATTTTCCTGTAGTCATTGTTAGTCCGAAACAAATCAACCTATAGCACAAAGTTTGAATAAATATGTATGACCATTTATATTTGTGACTTAGATCCTGTCTGTCTATGACTCGAATCTAGTCACGGTCTCAACTTAGAGTTTCAAGTTGGATTTAAGTTAGACCATCACCTAACGTCCCACTAGGACTCAGCCTCACTAGATTCGCTCCTCTAGTTAGCTTATCTCACTTACCCTTTGCCAACTTTCTTTCTTGACTTCTACTGACCCACTAGGGCTTCCTACAAAAATCCCACATATGGACTTCAGCTAGTCATCTTGTCCTCTCTGACCCGATTGGACTTCCTGCCAATTGTCTAGTCCTCTCTGGCCCGACTGGACTTCTTGCCAATTGTCTGGTCCTCTCTGACCCAGCTGGTCTTTCCACTAATCGTCTTGTCCTCTCTAACCCGACTAGACTTCAACCTGATGTTTGATCCTCTAGATCCATCAAGTTTAGTTACCCTGCACACTTAGCTCAAGAGATTAGATAACACGAGTCTAACTTTAACATGTTGTCATACATCAAAACCCTGGGTTAGATTATTACTACAAACTACACCAACAACTAGTTCATCGGAGTGACCTGCCGTAAAATTTCATATGATTCTCTCTCTATATATAGATATGTCAATGAAGCTCTTACTACATCTCAAGTACAAGTTTTCTTCGACTTGAGGTATTCAAGTTACCTTGGTTATGGAGACTCATACTTTGATATCCTAAGCAAGCATCTCCCATCTCCTTGGAGGTGTGGCTCCGGGATGCTTGGATATAAGTCAAAGTAACCGAAGGTATTTGGCTAGCCCAAAGAGGATTCATTGCTCCTTGTGAGGAGATTTATACTCTATGACCATTTGTCAGGATTGTTACTCAAAGTCTTTCGCCAAAGCATCACGTGTTAAGAGTATTGTACTCTTGGACATATGTACGAGTAATTTGAATTCGTAGGACGAGTAAGTATTACTTGGGCTAGGTGTGATGTAGTCAGCCTAGTGGAGACCGACACATAGACCATATCCTGAACCAAGTGGGTATAAGATGAGTGAAAGGAATAAGACATGATTCACTGTAGCTGCTGAAAGGTTTCAAAAGATGTTTTGGGATCAACCATTGATTTTTTGATTAATTGGGGATCATGATGTACTACTAGGTGTCACTCATGATTGATCCATAATTCATAGTTAATTATGGATGGCCAAGATAAACCGAAATCCTATTGGGTCACACACACTATGAATTTTTTCGAAAGATTTAAAATGAATTTTAGAATTGGATTCTTAGATCGAGAGAGACTAAGTCTGTTTGAACCATACGAAGGGAAAATATGAAAATCAGAGTGGCGCAATGAAAGTGTGGATGGGCCACATCTTTTGAAGACAAGTTGGACCCTTTTTGGTTTAATTATAAACCAAAATTTGTTTCATTTTTAATTAGAAGAGATTAATTATTAAACTAGGTCAGTTTGGTTTTGAACCAAACCAAGAGCTTAATGAGTTAAGTTTTAGTTAAGTATTATAGGGTCGGGTTTGAGTTTTCTCATTAAACCCATTTAGAGGATCTATATATTGATATAGATGTGAGAATAAAAATTCATAATTTCATTTTGAATAGGTTTTGGAAACCTAATCTCCTCTCGCCTCTCCTGGCTCTCTTGTGCCGTCGACCACAACACCGAGGAGAAGCTTTCTCCTTGGTCTGCCACCTCCCAAAGCTATGGCCACTCTCTCCCTTCTAGCCAGCAGGTCCCCATTGACAAAAAAGATTCTAGAGCATGGGAGCTCCGACCGTTGGAGCCTCGTCGAGCAAACAACACCAAGCGGACAGATTCTATCCACCTATTGGTTGCCCCCTTTCCGGCCTCCTTTCGCTCCATTTTCAGTGAGAAAACATTACTTCTGGATATCCGACATCTTGGGGTACCTCTTAACTCTTTCTCAATGAATTTTGGATACTAAAAGGCTCTGGGAACACTTGTTCACAACAAGTTCTCCGGGCGGACATAGGGCTGATTTTTCGGTTGTTCTTCGTTTTAGTGTCATTTGGTTGCATACGCCGCCAAACACCAAACCACATCTTTGCATGCAAGGATAGTACCTTTCGAAAGTCATCTTGTAGATCACTCAGCAAAGATATGAATAGAAGCGGAGCTTCGAGAGTGTCGCTCGGTTGATGCCCTTTCCACTTTACATCATCCGTCAGGTATACCTAGTGTAAATTTCATTTCGTAAAATTTTTAATTATGCAATCATGTCTAGCATGTTGTATCATTGTATGTGTGTGGTATGTATGATGTAATAAATTAATTTATTATATTATTTATATTTTTCACTGCGCATGTTTACAAAATATGTTTTAGCATGCACTTGCGTCGGGCTCCCCAATAGTGGTATCAGAGTCTGATCGTGCTTTGACATGATCATAAAATTATTTTACGGTTCATAATTAGTCATATAATTAATTTTATAAATTTTCTTATTTTATTAAGAAATTCTATTTTTAGAAAGTTTCCTAATTGGTTAGGAAATTCTAATTTTGAAAAATTTATGAAATAATTTAAGAAATTAAATTTAGAAATATTCTATGATAATTTAAGAAATTTCAATTTAGAAATATTTTGAATTTATTAAGAAAATTTTCATTTTTGGAAAGTTTCCTAATTACTTAGGAAATTCCAATTTTAGAAAAGTTTCTAAAATAATTTTTAAAAATTCTAAATTTGAAAAATTCTGAATTAATTAAGAAATACTAATTATATATTTTCTAATTAGTTAGATTTTCTTGATTAAGAATTATATTTTAGATAAAATATGTAATTAAATTTTTGAATTTTGTTTCCAAATTTAATTAAACAAATCTTGATTTATGAAAATCAGATTTTTAAGACATATTTTATTTTCAAAATAAAATTATGATAAATATTACATCATTTATGTTATGTTCATGCCATATTATATGTCATATAGTTGTATTTATTATATCATAAATTTTGTCATGCGTGTGATATGTCATATCATTTTATGTCATGCGTACGATATGTCATGTCATCATTTATGTCATGCGTGTGATGTCATATAGATAGTACATTTGCATGATAACGATGAGACCTAAATCCCTTACATCAAAATTAAAGTCTACATCTTCCATTAATATGGTGAGAATCAGAGTCTAATTTCTTGTTTGGGTTGTCGGACTCACTCCAAGCTCGACTTGGAATTAGATATGTTCAAACCATTGAGATACGATCTCGCTAATAATGGGTCGGCTTTAACTTGAGACATTAGCTTGTTGGACTCACTCCAAGGTTAATATGGATAGAAGTGAAATTGGGTGATATACATATTGTCATGCCCCGGGAGGGTATTTATCCGACGAAAATCGGACAACACCTCCCCTTTACGATGGACAATATCCTGCTACATAGTATATCAAATACCCCACATGAGTATATACCAACATATAGAACATAAAAAAAACCAAAACCACGTAGATAAAGTATCAATACGTATCAAAATTGTTAAATATGACAAAAAATATAATAAAAATAATTTTTAATTGAGGAAAAACCCTGTATAAATTTTTAGGAAATTTATTTGGAAAGTTTTTGGGGGTTAAACCAAATTTCTATGAATTATTTAGACTTAGTTCTATTTAAACAAGGAGTTAATTGACTCAAACCTAAGTTTTTGTTATTAAAGCTTATGTTTACCGAGCCCCCAAATCGCGATTACTTCCTCCCCCAATTCTCCCTCTCGCGATTTTCTTCTCCTCGCGACCTCTCTTCTCCTCGCGACCTCTCTTCTTCGTCGTTGCCACCGACCATAGCCACTGCCGAGCCCTCCTCTCTTCTTCCCTAACCGCTCGCGATCTCTTCTCCTCACTAGAGTAGCCGACCATCGCACCGCTCTTCTCCTCCCAGAAACATTGACGCTGACTTAGACTTCTCACCAGCTACTGCCTGGCTTGCCCCCGAAAAGGCAAGTGGAATTCATGATTGAGTTGATTCTGGGTAATGCACCAGTATCAAAGGCTCCATACAGAATGGCGCCAAAAGAACTGGAAGAACTTAAAGTACAGCTACAGGAGTTATTGGATAGAGGATTTATCCGCCCTAGTGTTTCTCCTTGGGGAGCTCTTGTGCTCTTTGTCAAGAAGGACGGATCACTTAGACTATGTATTGATTACCGTCAGCTGAATGCAGTGACTATCAAGAACAAATATCCTCTTCCACGGATAGAAGATTTATTTGATCAGCTTAAGGACACCTGTGTATACTCTAAGAT
>JBBUKS010026866.1:0-11305 GCA_038050645.1 Hedychium gardnerianum
AATTAATATATTTTATATTTAAAAAATACCGAAACCATATCGGCACGGCACGATACGATACCGAAACCGTATCGTTCTGATCCAAAACTGAAACCTCGACACGAGTCGAGATTTTAAACCTTGGTTTATTCCGTGTTTTTTTTTCTGAATCCAACCCACAGGCATACATATGCACAAATGCATGCCACATCATCACATCAATTCAGAACGTGATAAGCACGGCACAAGGTGACAGCTTAGATACCATGCCACAACATGATTTAATTAAATGTTGCAATATATGAACCAGCAGTATGTCAAATTGGTTGAAATTGATACCTCACGCAGGACAAAAACATGATTGAGTACACATACAGGTTCCATATCATTCAAGACAGAACAAAGATTAGTCAACCTCTGCATGGCAGCTTCCAACCTGTAATTAAGAAGTAACTCCTGAGATATTCATTATTTAAGTATGTCCAACAGATCCAAAATGTACAATTACCTACATTTTCACAGAATTGCCATTTTCTGGATGGCTCTCAAGTCCAGGTTTTTGGATAGATAATCCTTTTGGTGATTTGAAAGAGGCAGCTGAACCTCTTAGCATGTTATTTAAATAAAATGCGGCTTGCTCAGGGATAAGCTGAAAAAGAATAATCAAAAGAATAAGAAAGAGATTGATATGACTTGTCAAAGTTATGTACGGGGAAGTGAATACCTGTGTTTCTAATGAGCCTAATCCACCTTCTGAGTCCAGGATGTTGATGAGACCTTCCAATCCACCCATGATGGACTCAATCAGGGACTCAACATATAAAATCGAATCTCTTCCTATTTTATCCACCTGCATTTGCAGAAAGTAACTGAGTAAGAAATACAAGAGCAATAATGATGTCATATAAAAATAAAACTATGCTTGTTGAATTGAATAAAGATAAATGGAGGAAAGCTCAGTGAATGAGGCTCATGGCAATATAAAATTTGGGGACGGGCAATTTACAGTACTCAGTCAGTGAACAACATCAACAAGCACTAGTCGCTCAACTCCAAGCAGTAACAACATTATGGAGTTAGGGCCCAACAATTAGAGTCAAACTAGGTAGGTAACAGGCATAATGTTTTGGTCCAAATACTGTGAATTTAGCACTGGTAAATCTAGATATATAAACCAGAAAGAATGTTAGAAAGATACAACCTAGAGGTTTGATTCTATCCATTAAGATGATTCAAGATATGCAGAAGAGAAATATCTATACTTCATAATGTTGTTATAAGTATGATAATTATTAAATTATAAATCTACAAATTAATTGCTAACAGCTTAACTTTTTGAAGCAAGTGATTATCTAATCAAATCTAGCTCATGCTACATTAATCTCATTATTTGAATTTATTATTGTGGTTTAAAAATGATTCATATGTTCAGTGTCTAACAAAATTGCACATATCTCTAAGCAGTGGATGGGCATACCTCCTGCCTTTATCTCCAAAGCATAGACATGAAACAGGACTGGTGCACAACCAAAATGGATATGGTAACATTATAATCTAACAAACATTGTGAATATACTGGTATAGAAAATTAGTAAACAGAATTAACCAACTATGGAACTTATAATACTACAACAATTAAAATACAAGTAAAAAAACATTGATAAACGTGCACTAAATGTCAATATAGAACTTAACAAGTCCAAGCTTCTCAGTTGTTACAAACTCCATATATGTAGTTAGCCTTGTACAACTCACTTGACCAATGTATACAGTAATTGATGTAAACAAATATAAATAGTACAATGGTTTATATGTGCATGATGTGCATTGATGTGTATTGAATCTACAACTAAATTGGTTACTTCACTTAATCAGCCATTACTCCATATTTTATTCTTAATGGATTAGCCCAAAAAGAGTCAGCCACTTTTCTCTTTATCCTCAAATCAAGCATAACTTTTCTTTGAACTAACCTTCTTGAAAAAATGTAATGCTTTTTTAAAAGTGGTTAAAATAATTAAGGGGTTTTCTAATGATTCAACTTTTCTTTGAATAACCTTCATAACAAAAATTTAATTCTCATTTGCTGAGAGGTCAATAAAAAAGGTTTCTGGTGATTTCTTCATCAATAATTATTTCAATTTTCCATTTATGACCCATATAGTATATGAACAATTGAAAACCACTAGACTCTTAATGTTAATTTACATGTCTTTAATATGTGTACAAGGACTTTTGGCACCTTTTAACTCTAAAAAGCAGCTCGAGTTCAATTTCCAACTCTTCCAACACCTTCGTCTTACAACAGAAATCAATATGACGTTCTGGAATGCAAAATCATATTTGGTCTTAACTGGATTCATTTGAATTTTTCGATGCCAGCACACCGAGGGAAAAAAATAGAAAAATCAATAGTACCTCATCAGGAAGTATTGCAGAGGCACATTGCGGAAAACTACTTGCAACTCCAAGCCATGCACAGCAATGCTGCGGTCTTCCTTCAGGGCCAAACATTGTATTCCTAAACACCTGTTAAATTTACTTGTGAACATAAAGGGAAAAGTCTACTGAAATGCTGGCTACCCATAAAAGAGTGTTCTATATGAAATTTGCAAAATTGATAATCATTAGGTAAGAAGTCTGTGACTTACAACTGTTAGATGTTGATGGTAGAAATACAGCTTTTTAAAGCTTCCATATCTTAGAAGTTGACTCTCGAGTTCATCAACACATCTGGGAATGAAAAACTTCTTAGAAACACCAAAGTGAAATGGTAATGCAATTAAGTAAAAAATTAATAGAATAAGGAAGTAATCAAGCTAAAAAGATAATTATCATGCACACAAATTAAATGGAATAATTTCTTGGTAGTCACTCGCCTAAAATCCCCGATTTCACCTTGATACCAAAAGAAGTTATGATATGAAAACCAAATGATTCAGACAAGGTAATTCTTGGTAAATTCAATATCTTTTTCTCTGAAGAGAAAAATAAAATAAAATCAAAGGGCATTTTGCATACCCATAGTCCTGATTATATTATAAGGCTATCACATGGGGTAAATAGTAATGACTCATTATAGTCATCATCAACTCGTGGTCGTCCCAACTATTTGAGGTGTGCTATATAATTTTTAACCCTCCACTAAGCTCTATGCAAGGCAGGTAAACAGTAACAACTAACATTGAAAGTAAGGCTTATATGCATAATCGCAAAAATAATAAACACCTTGACCAGTTATACACAGTGTTTCCTTCTGATAACAACCCTTCCTTTCCAGTAGACACTGTAGCCTTCTCCAAGTGCCTAATGTTTACAGAAGATCGTGAAGATGTAACTATCATTAAGATTGATAACCAGTAGTTGCGCAATTCCTGCAAGCCAAATGTAATGAAGTTAATCAATTCCTGGAAAAGTTATATCATATGACCATGAAAATCCTGTGCAGCTAAAGAAATGCATCATGCAAAACATAAGCACATATGAAGGATCTTCAATACATACTAAAAGCCAACAACGTTGGGAACTCGACCAATCTAAATCATGCAAAATCCTTTGGTTACATAATCATACCTGACGAACCAAAATGCATAGCTGCACACAAAAAACAATTTTAAATAGGATATTCTATATCCATGATGGTCATTGCTCCTACCTTTAACTAGTACAACTGCTAGTTTTAGTTTTATTAAATGACCACTAAAAAGATTGTTGTTAATAATGATACTTCATGTTGGGGAAACTAATCAGGGGGAAATCATCAATATTGTTATCATAGTTAGATAGAACTCTCTCCTCATTTCATGTCTATCCAGATTAAGTCTCTAAATACTTATTTTCCATCTATTCAAACCTTGAAATCTCAAATTGACAGAATGAGCACTAACCTACAAAAGTTACTAAGGGCTCCAAATACCTAGACATGATCCTTGGAAATCAAAGGTTATAAAGCCAGATTGGGATATAAAATCAAAACCTAAGGAAAATGCTTTACACCTTCAATAGGTAGGATTCCACCAAAATCAAATGATAGATCATCATATGAACCCTATATGCCTAGGAATGTCACTAGAGGAATTAGAACTACAACAATAGTTTATATATATATATATATATTCCAAAGGAGCATCTAGTAAGCCTCATTAATCTCAACTTGTTTGGGGTGTCAAAATCAGTTATCTTTGTAGATTAGGTTAGGGTGCAAGAATAAATGAAGGAACGATTGTTTGTTCTGCCGTTGTGAGTTATTCTACCTAACAGGTTCCGGTGTCAAAATCAGTTATCTTTGTAGATTAGGTTAGGGTGAAAGAATAAATGAGGGAAGGATTGTTTGTTCTTCCGTTGTGAGTTATTCTACCTAACAGGTTCCCCTCATGCAAGCTTGTATATTCAATATATGATTTTATCTTGCTTTGAGTTTCTGCCTTATGCAATTTATAGTGTTAACTAAATAAATTGTCAAACATAATCATCAAAAAGGAAGAAATGGTTGGGACAATAGTTCCTACCTTGTGGTCAAGTTTGACCATGGTATTTTGATGGTTTGGCAAAGCTTCTTAAATAGTTTTAACTGCTAAAAAACAACTAATAGGAATTCTTCCAGTTCCATCAACGGGGCATACAGAGAACAGATATGATCTAAAGAGTATTCTTACTTACAGAAAGATCGCACGAAATGGATGAGACATTCTCTCCTTGAGGCTTCGGTATGTTTTCTAGGCAATGAACAACTTGCTGAAAGAGGGTCTTCAATGTGGAATCTATGTCAAGAGCCACCATACCAGGAGTTCCAAGTAAAAAGCGTATTCTCCCAGCAGCAGATGACAAATATGAAAGTGCATAACCCTTTATTGCTGCAAATAAGCAGATTTATCAACTAAGATGAATGTTTTCCAAGATACCTAAATGCATATCGTAATCTGTATAGAAGAAACGTGTTCAAGTTAACAAGTTGCAACATTGAAATCTATAACTTAGATGAGGGGGATGGTAAGACTTTAAGCTATATAGCATCAACTAAAGCTACAAGATAGGATTCATCTGAGCTTCACAATTCCAAGAATTACTGTAAAACAAACATAGCAAGACTACTAAGTTATACTGCTCTTTGATATAAAATGATAAGAAAGACAAAGGACAAGATTAGAGGGAACTAAATAAGTTTGGGAAAGCAAATTTTCAAAAGTAAAAAAACGCATCTATAACTAGGATAGAGGACAAAATGTGTTAAAAAATGCAGAAGTATAGGTAAGTTCAAAGGACAGCAAGATATCCTGGCTTGGAGGTGATTTAATTGAGATTCATAGCACAAAGAATGAGAAAAAAGCTGGAAAAACTTTACCAAGTAGAATACATCAGATATGAAATTAACAAGCATATTAAGGAAAGACCATGTAGTCACAAGCATCATAGCTTCTTCTTCTTGTTTTTGTAGTAACAAATTATTCTTCAATTTCATCATTCATGCATTAACCCAAACAAAATACTAAAGGTTAACGGATAGAAGATTGACCCTACAATGGATTTGAGAAAAACTTCTCTATTCCAGCAAGAAAAAAAGACAAACTCAATGGTGCAAGATTAAAAGAAGAAAAATCATGTTGCTCACTACAGGACATTACAACTTGTACATCTAGGGAGATAGACATGCATAGTTCAATAGACAATATAGTAGACAAAAAGAAGAAATCTAACTGTTTTATTAGCACATTTGAAAACTACTAAGTAAAAGCATTTTACAAATTGAGAATTAGATCTAATCACTTAACATAATCTAGTGCATAAAAATAACAAATACTAGACGATTGCCCGTAAGGCACAAACTGTTACTATTTCTTGTAATAATAACAGCTTAAAGATTGTCAATCACTAACCAGCCATATATTTGCGAATTAAATGGCAGAGCTTGTCAATTCCATCAAGCAAGAAACCAATAGTCGGGTCTGCTGCATCCTGTTATCAGAAACACAAATTAGGACATCAAAGCAAGAAAATGGAAATAATATGCTAGATTGACATCTGCATGAAAAGAAACTAAACTATGTGAAACTTACAATCTCAATCGGTATTGCACGTGCTGCTTTGGGTTTTGGCTGAATTCCAACATGCTGAAAATACCAAATTACCTCTGACTGGGCCAAAGCAAGAGCAGAAAAGACCATCTGTCCAGTTCATGAAATTTATTGGATTTAATAAGGCATGGGGAAAAACTGAAGAGAAGTTCAAAGAATTTATAAACATCGATGACAAACGTAGTGTCTAAAGGAAATGAAGACATCTAAATAAATTTCTAACAAATTTACTTTCTCCAGCTAACTTATATCTCAAATGAGCGTGTGAACAACAATATGATGTCAGTCTTACGGTTACTCCTCTTAGTTTGCTGAGTATTTATATAGTGCCTAGCAGTCATTTATAACAAGTTGATAAATATTTTAAGGCTACTCCAAAACATATTAAATACAGTTTATATATGCCTCTGGCTGTCACTATTCAAAAATATATACTTGTACATTGCCAGAAAAAAAATCATGTGGATGGTCCTCCCAAAAAGTCACATGCATAGTACACTTGACATGAAAGATAAAAAGAACTACGAGAAGCGTTACAGTTGCAAATAGTTTTATAAATTTGACCACTAAGGATTAAATGAAAAAAAATAAACTTCAAAAACAGAGATCATTTTTATGGCCATAATCATCCTACATCCCTACCTATCACTCAAAATATTAAGATCAACTAGCACTTAACAATTTACACTACACTAGATCAATTTTTTATAATCAAGACAAGTGGACAACGATCAGCTGAATAAAGAAAAAAGCTACTAGTGTGTCATAGACCTTAGTATGTGGGCAAAATTACCTGAATGTTAGGTGCTAATAAACTTGGTTGGTCAGTGAAAAAAAGGACCATTCTTCCAATTTCTTGTTTCAGGAAGGTTCTTCTTTCACGGTGTATGGCATCACATGTTGTGTATGCCTGTTCATGCACCTCACTAGAAAAATTAACCACAAATGTCACACAATGTTACCAAGATCATAAATTTAAAAATTAAAAAGTATTTATAGAAATGAAGATGGCATCAGTATTTTTCTCCTCTATTTGGCAACAGTTGTTGCATGTTTCATAGGAACAATGTGACACCCAAGTTTAGTCACACATGGAGCATCATTCCAATCATATAGGGGATGCATTTAAATGCTAGAAGAAGACAATATTATGATCCTGAATGTAATTCCAAATTCCAATCATATGAAGGGTTTTTGAATTTAAATGCTAGAAAATAACAAAATATTTACATGCTAAGATGCTTTAAGTATCTAGAAAAGTACAGGAATATAAGTTAAAATGTTAGGATATATGAATGCAATTTACCTAAAGTACAAACCTTATCATCTTCTCAACTTGTTTTGCAACATTATATTCCAGATCTGCCTCCTTTTGTTTCGCTCGTCCAGATTTAGCTAACTTTTTGGATTCCAAAATGCTTGGAAGAACATAAAGCTGATAATCTTCATGTAATAGCTCATACTGTATGAAAAATGTTAAAATTTGCTTAGAAATTTTAACCAAAATACACCATAGTACCACGCATACCTACCTCATCTCTAAACAAAGTTAGAACCAAGTGTTCCTTCAATACTACCTGAAACAAAAATGATGGTATTTGTTAAGAAAAGGGAAGAGAACATTTATTTTGAACTTGTTTGAACTTGGATGCACTGATAAAAAAACTATAATGATAATAGTTAAAGAAAACATAACTTTCTCATTAAGGCATGTAAGGTATATCAAAGTTCAACTTAAACAAGAAGGATTATGATACACTCATATTGCCTCATATAAGAATTTTCATGGAGAGGAATATTCAGAATAAGAAAAGATTTAATACCACATGATAAGCAAATAAGCGACAACAATAAGCAAATAAGCGACAACGGATGCTCATAAGAGATGTCAAGTGCAAGAAATTTTTTTGTTTAACAAAGATAGATGGTGTTTGTGAATAATTAATTTTGCAAAAACACTACCTTAGCACAAGTTCACTGGAAAACGCATCAAATTAAGTAGTTATATGCTGAAAATTAGAATATTTAAGAGTTCAATATCAAAACTAAAACAGACACTAGATGTGTAAGTAGGCATCGGATATCTGTTCTATTTCAGATCAAATGAAAGAGCATAGGGGTGTACCATAGCAATGTCGATGCTAGTAGCTCGAAGTAGTTCGTCAGGACATACTAGATAGCCAAATAGAACCCATTCTCTGTAGGATGTAACATTTGCCAAGTCTTGGGCCCTCTGAAATACAAATTAGTTAAAAATTCATCTCAAAGACAAAGAAGAAACAAAAATAACATTCCTAACATGTAAATTTTATCCTAGAGAAATACACCTACCATTGGGTGAGCAGAATTGGTAAGTATGTCAGGATAACGAGGATGAAAGGGACTTAGAAATCCCTCATTTCTCATTTTTTTGGTATCAGTAGAAAGAAAAATAATGGGGCCTACAGCCTCAAGAACCTGCAAATACAAATGATAAGAAATTAAGGTTCAAATTCTCAAGAAAACTGATAACTGACCTATTTAGGAAGGAAACAATGAATTAGAATACCAACAGAATTTATCATCCAATATCATTCATGATGTATTCTTATGAGCCACCAACCCACCCAAGATGTTAGCCACTTGGGTGGAGTAGCACCCTTCTCATAAGGGCCTCAGACTTCCCCATGCTGACCATGTTGAACTAAAGGAGTCATCCTGCAGTTCTCCATCCCAGTATTTGAAAGACAGGAGAGAAGGTATGAAATTTAGTTACACCCACAATCCTGCCACCGATTATATTTAATAAAGGTTCCCATCACACTTCTTCCCTTCTCTCAGATCCAATTTGCTCTAGAACTAGGTTTGCCCTAGTCCTATAGGCCCAAATTTCAAAATACTGAGATGATAGCTAGGTGGAATGGTAAGGTTTTAGTGCCCACAAACCCACCATATGTTACTACAAGATAGTGCTGGTTGGCACAAATTAGAAGGAATTGGAAGAAGAAGAGGAGGAAGAGAGAAAAACAAGACGAAGAGGGAAAAACAAAGAAGGATCCAGAGCTTCTTCTTCACATCCCAGCCTAGGCTTTCACCAGTTCATCGCCGTTTTGCATCATCTGCCTCTAGTTCATATCAGCTCTCTGGTGTTTGCCTCTCCAACAAATCTTTTAACCATCAGAGATTCATCGTGGCAATGGTGAGGTGTTAACAGGTATCAGTGCTGATATCTCCATAGAACAGTTGGGCAAGACAGTATTTAAAACCATTCTTAAGGGCCTGAAAAATTCTTGAACCTGGCCATTTTGAGTAAGAAATCACCCTTTGACTCTCCAACTCCGACATTTGAAAGGTAGGAAGCTAGAACCTAACTGCATCAACCAGGTTGCCAGGAATCTGATGCTAGCCAGGACCAAGCCATTTATTGAACTATAACTGACAACAGAATGAAGATAAATATCCCATCAATTTTACTAGAACTATATTGTATTAAAATGATTCATACCCATCTTCTCTGATCTGATGGAAAACATTGCCACAAAACAAGAAATGATGTGAGGAAACATAAATCTGAACTATGAGCATGGAAAAAGTACACGTTTTTGTTTAGTTTTCAACTTTTCATGTCTTAGAATGGCTATTATGAGCACTAACTTTTCTTTTAGCTAAAAGTATGTATAATCAACATCACAGCACCTACAAGTGTAGATTCTTCCTGAAGGATAAAAATATTGGACTATAACAATAAAAAAGTTATCATTATGTCAGTCAGAGTGCATTGAAACAGCATATGAGGTGATGCATAGATGAGATGACTCACAGCAATCGAGGCAAGTGTTATCACAAAATTGAACCATTGTAAGGAGCTTGTTGCATAAATATGTAAGTGAAAGAATGGGTTATAAATTGACCATAAAGAAGGGCTTATTTTTTAATGAGTCCTTTTATATTAAAAGGTGAATTAGAGAATGATAATTGATTGATTGACAAAACAGCTTAAACTACTATTTTTTTTGTATTCAGTTATATTGTAGCAAGTGACCAAAACTGAGATATCAGTACAGATGATACATTGTCATATCTTATACAATGATGAACTTTACTAATAAAAAATATCAGTGTAAGAAGGCATCAATATTCTATTGCAAGAGTATACAGGTAATCTATTATAAAGCAGGAATGGTAATAGGAACAGGCCAACAGCATCGACCTCTCCAATACGAGGGCTAACAAAATTTAGATCGTCTTGCAGTCCTTTCACTGGTGGATCATAAGAGTCTACATACTGAACCAATCTGTCAAATGGAGAAGAGTGATCATTAGTTGATCAGCCAAGCATAGAAAGTATTTTCTTGCAAATTCAGAAGATGATAAAGAAGAAATAACCATATACTAGTGCTGTTGAAAAGCTCAAAGACAAACTAAAAGTTGCCAAAGACAATAATAGGTCCATCCGGTGCACAAGTGATGCAGGAGGATCCGAAGATTTTGTCTTTGTTTTAGAGTTATTTTCCTCGTTTACATTTTTAGATTTTGAGTCCGTTTAAGATTTTTCAAATTTTGAGTCTGTTAAGATTTTTTTTCTTTATGCCAGGATTTTTTTTCTTTCTGTTAAGATTTTTTTCCTTTCTGTTAGGATTTTTTTTTCTTTCTATTAAGATTTTTTTCTTTCTTTTGCATCTTAGGGTTTTGAGTCTATTTAAACAATTGTTTAGTCGATGTTAAGAAAGTTTTTGGATGAATAATATTTTCGGTTGTGTCATTTATTTTCCTATTTCCTAGTATTCTTCAAAATTAACAGATTTTAGAAGATTATTTCCAACGTTCGTGTTCGAACCAATGGAATCAATACTACGATAATCGCTATCCCGCCCAGTGTCAGTTAGTATCAAAGCTCTTTGGATCTCATGGATGGTCGTCGTGGTCATGACAATATGTTCCGGCTGAGGAAGCTTCACACCGTGATCGTAACACCCAAGATGAGGTACTTGATCTACAGAGACAAGTCGCAAAATTATCCCAGCATCTAGCGGCGCAAGATCTTAAAGGTTGTAAGTTCCCTTATCTTCCACTTTTGCAAAACCCTATCACAATTGTGAGAACCGTGGTTGAGATGAATTGTACGTAAATATCGGGTTTGCGGACCGAGAAATTCTTTAGTTGGTTTGATGAGGTGAGATTTTTTTAATTATAAGGAAGATGTTGTTGGGGTTGCAAGGTTGCAAACAAAGTCCCACATTGAAAATACATGGGAAAGATCATGGGCTTATAAGGGA
>JBBUKS010026906.1:0-11302 GCA_038050645.1 Hedychium gardnerianum
GTTTGTCCGATCGCGGGTTTATTCGTCCGATCGGGGATGAATGATGAGACCCCAATCGGTGATCTCGGAGTTTACCCCGATCGGGGATTTAAGGCATAATCCCTATCGGTTTAGTTTCGTGTCCATGTTGGCGTTGACGTGACCTTGACTTTGATCCGGCGCCACGTGGCTCTACTCAATGATGTTTAGGGGAACCCCAATCTATCCACCCGTATCAATAATTAAAGAAATAAATGAATGAGATGAATTATACGGAGTGCAATAATTTAGGCTCTACTAACCTTTTTTAATGAGTTTAAAAAGGGTGTCTTATAATAATTAATAATTGCTCTATACAAATTTATAGAGAAGATGGTCAGTTTTATCCAAAGTTCTTGTATTCTTTTCTAATTCTCTTGGCTAAAAATATTATACTATTTATAATAATAATAATAATAATAATAATAATAATAATAATAATAAAATCTACTAAAGTTCCGGCACAGAAATGGATGGTTGAAGTTCACTCAATTGACATTGTGTCGACCAGAAGCCACAACTGCAGCATTTGTCCCTACACCGGACATGTCTCCAATAGAAAAGCAAGTGACTTTTGTCTTATATTCTATCAATCACCCAAAAATCTCTTTCCATATTAATCGAAATGATACTTTGCAAGTTTTTACAAGCAGTGAGAAGTCAATCGTCAAAAGTTGAATGTAGACAAACTCTTCAATAATTTTTCTTACAAAAAATAATTATAGCATAGTAGATTTAAAACGGATTATATAAAAATTTCTCTGTGCCAGAATTGCAAACCCACAAATGTAACTTTCACTTTTGACTAACTCCTTGGAATCTCTTCAAGACTTCCTGAACCTCCGAATACTTTTCTCCCAGTCTGCTGCTGCGTGCTCCAGTCTTTCTACTTTTCAACGTCGTCATTTTCCAGTTCATACTTCCTCTCCCTTTCTTTCTCTGACAACAAATCAAATTTATCATTGCACTATATAAATCCAACCTCTTAATATCACAATTCAATCCATCAATAATTCCAGCGACGACAATGGGAATTACCTAATCTTTCTTTGACTCCACATGGATTCCTTCTTCCTCCTCGGCGCCGAAGCTCGGCGCCGGTTTCTCCAGATCGCCGGACGTCTCCTCGGCTGCACGTATATCTGCTCATGGTCTCCTCTCCACCAACCTGCGACCACGTACGTTGCAGCTTCTATTACGCTAGTCAATGAATTAATTGCAGCTCCAGTATGATTAATTAACTGAGCTCCTGCAGCCATTTGGTGTCCACGGAGGGATGGCACTGCGCGGAAGACAGTGGCCAATCGAGCTCGTCCGCTGCTAGCGTCTCCTTGAGGCTCTTCGAGGCCTACAGGCGGTCGCTTTGTGCTGTTCACAGCAGGTATGCCTTCTCGATAGCCATCACTGCAACAAAAATCTAATTTTAAGACGTTTAGTAAATGAGATTGTAAGCAGTTCCAGTTCCATTCCTGGTTTGGCCTACAAGGATGGGATTGCTTACGTTCAGTTAACTGATCCGGATATTGTCAACTTGGCTTCCAATCACTCACAAAGACAATTCTATCAGGTGAACATGTAACTGATTATTTGCTTCTTAATTCTTCTTCTTTTTTTTTAAAAAATAATGTCCTAATTGAAGATTCTATATATCATGTTTCAGGAAGCTGGAGTAAAGGTGTTCACAATTTCATATTAATTTCATTGTTTCTGTTCAGTTATGGATCTTTAAAGACCAATTCTTAACATGTATATGTATAACAGACAGCAGTTTTTATGGGTTGCAGACATGGAGAAATCGAACTGGGAATCAAAATGCCTACAAATCCAACTGTACTTGTGCTTAAACACTTTGATTTGATCCATATCATTAGTACGCTGTTATTGAGGTACTGTCCTATAATTTGCAGGTGAATTTGCAGGTGAACATTCAGCAAGTGTTCAGCGAGGAGTTCATTCAACAATCTCTAGGAGACCTTGTGATTCTACCGTCTGAGCCCGGTCAGCTCTCTTCATCTTCCTCCGACACTTCACCTCGTCTTCTCGCTCAATCAAGTCCTCCCTTCATCATGCAACCCTTCAACTTTGCTGCAGCTCCAAGAACAGCTCATGAGGATGAAGCGATGACGAGAGCAATGCTCGCCGTCATTATTTCTTCCAAGGACATGCCATCTCCGTTGCTCCTGAACCAACAAACAAGTAATCCGATCGGAGCATTCAGGCCTTATTACAACAATCCATTGACTCCTGAAGTGGAACTCGAGCCCAATTGGCACGGCCAGAGAATGATCAAGATAGGACTTCATATGCTTAGAAGAATAAGCATGATGAAATCGCAAGCACAAGAGCACCAGCGGCCAACGAGAAGCCACTCGCACCATGTCATATCGGAGCGAAAGCGCAGGGAGAAGCTTAACGAACAGTTTAATGCTCTCAAGGCGCTGCTTCCACTCGAACCGAAGGTACAAACCAGCTCAAACTGTTTCCAGATCTGACACGATGAAACAATATAAATTTTTGCATTGATAAAACTCGTACTGCAGATCAAGAAAGACAAGGCGACCCTGCTCGTGAACACCAAGAACTACTTGAACCTTTTAAAGGCTCAGATCAAGGAACTCGAGGAGAGGAACCGTGTGCTAGAAATGCAAGTACTCCAAGCACCGAGAAACGACGAAGTCGATGCGTTGATTGCCGATTCAGACGAAAGAATTCAAATTCAAGTTATTCGATTGCCTGAGTCCACATCAGAAGCACAGCAGATTGAGCTACGGGTGGTGGTGAAGGAAGAATGCGATATGATTGACTGGGTTATCCGTGTCCTTGAATGCCTCAAAGAGATGACAGGAATAGCATTGGTGTCCATGGAAACAAGAACCGTGTCATCTCAGAATAATAGATTTGGAAGAGGACGTTTCAGGCTACAAATACAGGTATACGCACGCTAGTAGTCTTAATTAAAATGTTGATCGTCTCTCATACAATTAATATTAGCAAATTAAATCATGATTTATTCATGTGTGTTTGCATGCAAACATAAAATAACATTGCAACTAATCGTCTCATAATATAATGAATATATGCATGATTTAGAATATATAAACGTGATTATTTTACTTTTGGTTTAATTTGTCTAGGCGGCTACTTTAATTTGGTTGTTAAAACTCAAATTAGCAGAAGCATCTCACAGGAAACTTCCTTAGTTTGATAATGTGATGAATAATGTTGTAATGCAACTGCAGGCAAGTGATTGGGACGAGGCGACGTTCAAGGAAGCTGTGAGCAACGCCGTCGCTAATGTTTTGGCACGAGTTAGTAACCAGGCCCATCAAACTTGAGTATAGTCAAAGTCAAACTTGGCAGAAACGTTTAGTGTATTAAATTTAGAGATCATCAAAGAGGAATTATATCTATATATATAACACAATTTTGTTTTGGTTTTTCTCTGGTTACTAATAGGGTTTAGAAATTAAAGAAAATTCATGTGGCAGGTTTGACTTGTAAATGTGATGAGGACGTTTGTGTTTTAACTAGATTTAACTACGTGGAAGGTGAATATGAAGATTTTGTCTGCGTTGTCTAGATTTTAGTTACTGTTTCAACTTTGTTTGTTGTTCATTTGGCTGCATTTCTTTTTCTCTTCTTCTTGCTGCGTTTCTTCTCTCCTTCTCTAGTCCACATCACGAAGGGATCAAGTGGAATATCGGCTAAGTAATAGAACAAAAGGTGCTTCTTTAGTTGGTGTATGCCACTTAATTCGCTGCAGAAAAAAAGAAGAAGAAGAGATCGAATGGATGGAATCGCTTAGTAACTTTTGATAGATAGAGAAGCACGTCAACGATTTGGTTTGACTCGGATCTTAATTGGTTTACAAGATTTTTCTATGAAAAAATGTTTTTGACTTTATATTTATTTGGAATTTGTTAATTTTTTTAAATATTTGATTTGATTTGATGAGATCTTTTCGTTTTCTGATGCTTTACATTTTGAGTAAAGAAGTTGTCATCGTTGACTCGATTCAAATGAAGTCAATTTAAGGAAGTGAAATCTAGTTTAGAAAGGAGTTTTATCTTATTTAATTTCAATTTCAATTTTAAAAGTACCTAAAATAACTTGCAATTCGTGTAAATAGCAGTTGCGCTCCCGGAGTAGGACATCAGGCATCGTGATTGATGGTAATCGGAGATGCTAGTAGTCTTAGCTTTTGAGATCTCTCGGCTCTTGTAGCCTCAGCCTCTTGGGTCTTTCGACTTTTAATAATTCTTGATTTCTAGAATTTTCGGTTACTAATAACCTTTTAGTTACCAACAGTCTCCTAACTACCAATAATCTCTCGGCTTTTGGATCTTTCGACTCTTGGATCTCCCGGGTCCTGAATCTCCCGGTTCTCAATAGTCCTCGGTTATCTATGTCATGATCATAATATTCCCGCATCTCTTGGGAATCGATAGTTGTTGCTCCAAAATAGACATAGAAAATAAGAACATTACTTCACTGAAAATGTGAGAATGTAGTCATTTACCCTTAGTAAATAGGAGTAAATAGAGTAAGTAACGTGGGTGGAGATAGCGGGGCGCAAGGAGAACGTGAAGGTTAATCCCCAAACTCTATAAAAGGTTGTCTACCCCCGTAGGCACAGGTACGCGTACATATGCATCTACAAACC
This sequence comes from Hedychium gardnerianum, assembly GCA_038050645.1. Lineage (NCBI taxonomy): Eukaryota > Viridiplantae > Streptophyta > Magnoliopsida > Zingiberales > Zingiberaceae > Hedychium > Hedychium gardnerianum. Next base: position 4,682 of record JBBUKS010026906.1, read on the forward strand.
ATAGCTATTATTCATCTTCTTCATTCCACCTCAACTGACTTGAGTGTCGGAGTGACTAAGCCAGGAAACTCCCTGACCATCATTCTAACTGTTCCCTCCTAGTTTCTCTCAGGTGGAGGTACGAGAACTTCTACAGCCTGAAGATCGACGACGAAAATCAACCTCAGCGCCAGCACACCAGTGAATGAGTCACGCGTCGGCGTTCCTAAGTGAGATCAAACTGACATCGTCTGTGGGAACTACAGAGTTAAGACCCAAACTAGAAGACAAGATGAGTGGCACCGACACACCTAACATCGTCTCTATGGTGACAAAGGATTTCAATAAGCTAGTGGTTGCCACCGTGCAGGCAATGCTACAAGGACAACCCTAGCAACCCCCACTGTAAGGGTCTCCCCCTGGCGGGAACCTCTTCGGATCGACAGAAACACCCTTGGAGCCTGGCCTCCGAGCAGCTTGGCCCAGATAAACCCCCAAGGGGTGGTTCCCTCCTAATTGAGTCCGGCGACAGCGCCGGAGTCATCTTCGAAGTCCTCCAGGAAAAATCTGCACCTGGGCTCTCGGAAGAAGGAGGTCACCATGTTTGACGGAGCAAAGCCTCCTTCGGGGTCTCCGTTCTCCAAAAGCATTCTCCGAGACGTGCTACTACGGCACTTTCGGGCGTTAATGATTGGAGAGTATTAGGGAACCACCGATCCAGAAGATCATATAGGCAAATTCAAAAATATCTCCCTATTACACCAATACTCAGACGACATAAAGTGTCAAGTCTTCCTGACAACACTCTTGGGTCCCGCCCAAAGATGGTTCGGTCGGTTCCCCGCCTCCTCTATTCGTACCTTTGAGGAGTTCAAAATTATGTTCTTGCAGCACTTCGCCGCTAGCCGAAGGTACCAGAAGACTCTACACGATTTATATGCCCTCAGACAGAAATCCAAAGAGTTATTGAAAAAATATCTACAATGATTTAACAGGTAGTCGTAGATGCCCCTTCGGTTATTCCTGAGATGCAAGTCAATGCCTTCGTCCAAAGCTTGACAGACGGAGAATTCTTTTGATCCTTGGTCAAGAAACCTCCTGTCAATTTTGACGGGTTATAGGCTAGGACACTCAAATATATTTAGGTAGAAGAGACTCAATCTGCCAAAAGAAAGGAGACTCCAACTCCGGCTGCTGCCGCCGACCAGTTGGATCGTAGAGCTCCTCCCCTCCCCTTACGCAATAGAGGATATCCCAAATATAGGGAGGATAAGATTGTGCAGACAGTGAAACTTGCCCCCAATTCGTTTCACGAATCGGGTCGAGAGCCACCCATGAAGGATCGATACTGTGCCTTCCACAAGTCGAATACTCATTCAACCCTAGATTGTCAACAGTATACTCGAGAACTAAGGCGAGTGGTGGAGCAGCGGAAGCCCCCCCAAAATCAGTCTAATCAGGGAGGACCCCCCAAGCCTTATCAACATCTCCGCCGCTAGGATCGAGAGGTAGATACAAATCGTCGCTCAAATCGATTATCTCCTTCACCGTAAAGAAAATCTCCGATATCATCTCGACCCTAGCAAGAAACTACTCGAGAGAGGGAGAAGGATAAAGGAAAGGGCAAGATGGATGCTCGCAGGACGATCCACATGATTTTAGGAGGACCTAGGGATGGAGATTCACCCGTGCCTAAAATGCTCATGGACGAAGATTAGAAAATTATGGGGTCAACATCGGTCGAGGAAGCCAATAATACCCCACAATAAGCTTCAGGTCTAAAGGTCTAGAAGGAGTCGAGACTTCCCATGACGACACCCTGGTGATTGAAGCTTGGATTGCCAATTACATTATGAAACGGGTGTTCGTCAACACTGGGAGTTTAGTCAACATCATCTTCAAACACGCTTTCAACCAACTACAATTGGAGGAGGAAGAATTACACCCGATGAACACCTTCCTATATGGGTTCACTGGATACGAGGTACAACTGATTGGTCAAATTCACCTCTCCCTCTCCCTAGGGGAAGAGCCCGCAAGGAGGACAAAATGGGTGCCCTTCCTCATCGTGTTTACACGGTCTCTGCTTAGAATGTCATAGTCGGGAGACTGGTGCTAAACGCTTTCCAAGCGATGGTTTTCACTTTCCACCATAAGCTCAAGTTCCCAGTGGGAAGTCAAGTAGGGGAGGCTAAGGGAAACTAATTGGCAGCCCAAAAATGCTATGTCAATGTGGTCAAAACTGACTCCCGCAAGGCTCCCTGACTGCAAGATGTCTCTGTCCAGGATGTTCATGAGGCACCGATGGACCGACCAACTGAAGGAAAGGAAGATGTACAAATCCATCCTATCCGGTCGGAGGGGATCACTCGGGTAGCTGCGAAACTCTATTCGGAGCTAAAGTAGATACTAATCATGTGTCTCTCACGCAACCATGATATCTTCCCCTGGTCACCCAGGGAAGTCACCGAGGTCTCTCCGAAAGTGATGGCTCATCGGTTGAATACCCTCCCCGACGCTCGGCCCGTCCGACAAAAGAAGTGGAACTTCTCACCCTAGCAGGATCAGGTAATACAGGCGAAAATCAGGAGACTAAAGGAAGTATGACATATACACAAGGTATATTTTCCGACTTGGCTTGCCAATGTAGTAGTGATACTCAAGCTAGGCGAAAAATGGAGGGTGTGCATTGACTTTCGGGACCTTAATAAAGCTTGTCCAAAAGATTGCTACTTCCTCCCTCGGATTGATAAGCTGGTAGACTCTACTTCCGGGTCCGAGTTCATATGCATGCTCGATGCCTACCAAGGGTATCACCATATTCTCCTGCTTGAGAAAATCAAGAAAATGTTAGCTTTATCATCTCTGTCGGAACTTTCTGCTATACTGTCATGTCCTTCGGCCTGAAGAATGCAGGAGTGACCTACCAACGACTAATAAATCGAGTATTTGAGCATTAGATTGGGAGGAACATTGAATTTTATGTGGATAACATCTTGATCAAAATCACTCAGGCAGAAAGCTTGATTATAGATGTTGAGGAAACTTGATGCACAGTGAGAAGATACGGGTTGAAGCTCATTCCAGACAAGTGTCTTTTCAGGGTCAAAAGCGAGAAATTCCTTGAGTATATTATCACCGAAAGGGGAATTGAAGTTAATCCTGAAAAGATCCAAGCCCTCCAAAACATGTCGCCTCCCCGTAACCTCCAGGAAGCACAATGACTAATAGGTCGCATCACAGCCCTATTCCGATTAATCTCTTATTCAGCAGATCGAAACTTACCCTTCTTCAAAGTGTTGAGGAAGCTTCCAAGTTTGAATGGAGCGAGGAGTGCAACAAAGCTTTTGGGGAGTTAAAAGAGTACATTTTCCAGCTCAAGATCCTCTCCATACTGGTGGCGGGTGAGATGTTATGGATATACCTATTGGCCTCTGAGAGAGTTGTCGCCATGATTTTATTGTGACAAGAAGACAAGGTACAACACTCTATCTACTTCTTCAGTCATTTACTAAAAGAGGCAGAAAGAAGATATCCCGATTTGAAAAAATTAGCCTTTTGCCTAACTCTAGCGGCTCGGAGGTTGCGGTCATATTTTTTTGTCCATCTCATCATCGTCCTCACCAATAGCGGTTTGGGTCATGTACAGACCAACCGAAAGGCCTCTAGTCTATTGATTAAATAGACCACCGAGTTTAGTTAGTATGACATCCAGTAACAACCCAGAGTCACCATCAAAGATCAAGTCTTGGCTGACTTCCTTGCCGATTTCCTTGACCACGAAGAAGAAGAAACTTGGAAAATCTTGGTGGATGAATCATCCAATCAACATGGTAGTGGTGTAGGAATCTTGTTAATCTCAGCAAAAGAGGATGTGTTTCGGCTTTTCGTACGACTCAATTTTCGGGCCTCCAATAACAAGGTAAAACATGAAGTTTTGCTAGCCGGTCTACAAGCAGCCAAGCAAGTCGGGGCATTTTAAGTTATCCTTCATTCAGACTCCCAATTGGTAGCTCAACAATTGAAGGCAACTTTGAGATCCAGAATGGTCGATTACGGCGATAGACAGAGATATTTGAGAAACTCAAGACAATCTTTCAAGAAGTCATCATTCGAAAGATTCCCCATAATGAGAATCAGAAGACAGATGAATTGGCTAAGATAGCCAGTGCACTGACCACTTGGATCCCAGATAACCTGATAACGCAGAACCTGTTTATTGCTTAGATTGACCGAGGCCCCACCCTCGATAGGATGACGGACTGGAGAACCCCCATTATCAATTATCTTGATTGAGGAATCTTACCGTCGAATCCCAAAGCTAGTCGGCTACTCAAAAGGAAAGCCCCCCCATTCACCATGATTGGGGATATCTTATATCGACAATTTTTTTCACGGCCTCTACTCAAGTGTCTTGGCCCAAATGACTCCAACTATGTCCTACGAGAGATCCATGAAGGGATTTGTGAGAATCACGTTGGAGGGCGGACGTTGGCTCGAAAAATGCTATTGGTTAGATATTTTTGGCTAACTTTACAAGTGTATACTGCTCGGTTCGTGGCCGCTTGCATTCCATGCCAGAAGCACCAGAATCTCTCACATCGCTCGACATAATTCTTAAAGACTTCCACTGTGTCCTCCCCATTTGACTAATGGGGAATGAATATCGTAGGTCCTTTCCCGGTCGGACCCCAACAGAGAAAGTTTCTTCTGGTAGTTGTCGACTATTTTTCCAAATGGGTAGAGACAGTCCCATTGGCCTGAATAACGGAGGAGGCGGTCATGAAGTTCCTGTGGCAGGACTTAGTTTATCGATTCGGGATACCTCACAAATTGGTCTTAGACAACAACCGACAGTTTCAGGGTCGTCAGTTGAAGGAATGGTGTGAGAGACTTGGTATCCAGCAAGCTTTCACTTTGGTTGCTGACCCCTAAAGCAATGGACAAGTTGATGTGGTCAACCGAGAAATAGTCTGAGGACTCAAGATCAAATTGGACCACATCCAAGGAAGTTGGGTAAGTGAATTATCCAACATTCTCTGGGCTTATCGGACCACCCCGTGAGAAAGCACGAGAATGACTCCCTTCTACTTAGTCTATGGTGGAGAAGCCTTAGTTTCGATGAAAATCGGAGAAGAATCGACTTGGAAAGTAACTCAAGGGCAAGACAACATGGGCCTCCATCTCCTCAATCTCGACTTAATTATGGAAACTCGAGAAAAAGTTGTCACCCAACTCATGGCGTACCGGCAAAGAATGTGATAGAACTACAATAAGCGAGTCATCCACCGTTCCTTTCAGGTAGGAGATTTGGTTTAGAAAAAAAATTAAACCTATGAGAGACATTGGCAAGCTAGAGCCGCAATGGGGAGGACCCTTTCGGATCATTTGCAAATTGGACTCTGGGTCCTACCACCTACAAGACTCTGAAGGTAAAGATCTTGACCAACCATGGAGCGTCAACTACTTGAAGTCTTATTATTGCTAATATCCTTACAAAATATATTTTTTCTTGAAGGCAATCCTGTATGTTTTCTTCTTGCAATACAAAAGTATCTTTTTTTCCAAAATGGAGGTACCCGCGTCTTTTTCAGGGCTTAACCTTCCTCGACCGTGGCATTGTCGGGGTCAAACTTTCCTAGCTATGATCACATATTGTGTCGCCCCGTCCTTTGAAGGGCCCAAACTCTCCCGGTTTAGATATAATCGAAGTCGAGATCTCGGCTACAATATTAACCTCCTCTTTGCCCAAGGGTCGAGCATATATCATATCGTCGTGTCCTTTTCAGGACTCAATCTTCCCCGACCGTGGTATTGTCGGGGTCAAGCTTTCCCGGATACGATCACATATCATATCGCCCAGTCCTTTGAAGGATCTAAACTCCCTTGGCTTCGACATAATTGGGGTCAAGATCCCGTCTACAATATTAACCTCCCCTTTTCCCAAGGGTCGAGCGTATATTGTATCACCGTATCCTTTTCAAGTCTCAACCTCCTTCGATCGCGGCATTGTCGGAGTCGAGCTCTCTCGGCTACGATCATATATTGTATCGCCCCGTCCTTTGAAGGGATCAAACTCCCCCGGCTTGGACATAGTCAGGGTCGAGATCCCAGCTACGATATCAACCTCCCCTTTGCCCCAGGGTCGAGCGTATATCATATCGTCACATCCTTTTCAGGGCTCAACCTCCCCCGACCGCAGCATTGTCGAGGTCAAGTTTTTTTCTCTATGATCACACATCGTATCACCCTGTCTTTTAAAGGGCTCAAACTCCCCCCGACTTGGACATAGTCGGGATCAAGATCTCTACTGTGATATCAACCTTCCATTTGCCCAATGGTTGAGCGTATATTGTATCATCGAGTCCTTTTCAGGGCTCAACCTCCCTGACCATAGCATTGTCGGGGTCGAGCTTTCCCGAATACAATCACACATTGTATCGCCCCATCCTTTTAAGGGCCCAAACTCCCCCAACTTGGTCATAGTCGAGGTCGAGATCCCGGCTGCAATATCAACCTCTCCTTTGCCCAAGGGTCGAGCGTATATCGTATCGTCGCGTCCTTTTCAGGGCTCAACCTCCCCCAACTTGGTCATAGTCGAGGTCGCAATCCCGGCTGCAATATCAACCTCTCCTTTGCCCA
>JBBUKS010026917.1:0-11301 GCA_038050645.1 Hedychium gardnerianum
TGGCGTAAAATGATCCATATAGCCGACCCCACATAGTGGGATAAGGCTCGGTTGTTGTTGTTGTTGTTGTTGTATTTGGTTGCATTGATACAACTTTTGTTAAATCTACTCTTTTTGTTGTTCTCTAAGTTTTTATACGTCTATATAAGTCACATTGTAAAATTGTTGGATCATAATAATATGGGATGAATGAATTAGTTTAATTTTCTTTTGAAGATGGTTTTTTTATGTCTACTGAGTAAGGCATATTACTTTATAATTATCCCCTTACTCTCTTCTTGGTATAGTTCTTATAAGGAAAAAAAATTCCTTGATGTGCTTGGTCTATTTAGTGTAGCAATGACTACTATTCATCCATTTCATTTTCCTCGTGCACAGGATGTCGATACTATTTAGTATCAGAGCCTAGGGCGGATGGCTAAACGTAATAGATCTGACCTCAATCTTCCAACGATCCATGAACATGATTTGCATTATGTAAAGAAAGTGAAGCTAAGTGGATAAATTGTGCTTCTCCAAGAGCGTCTTGTATAATGGATCCAACCTCAATCTTCCAACGATCATGAACATGATTTGCATGATGTAAAGATAGTGAAACTACGTGGATAAGCTGAACATTGGGAATGTTGTTGCTTAGAATGTTCCAAAGCTTCAAGATCAAAATGTTAAAAATAATGGGGATACCCCCTTTCGTGTTGCTACAAATGAAGTATGAACTGATAAAGAAGCTCTTTCCAAACAATGTACTAGAAGGTGAAATAAATTTCAATGAAAATTTAATTTCAAACTGAACATCCTTGATTTTGAAGGATATAATTCATCTACATCTTTTTATAGATTGGCTCAGCTCCATTGAGCGAGTCTTTGATTATGTACCAAATGATCCTACTTGTTATCAAATTTACTAATCATGCTTCTATTTGGTGGAAACATCTCAAACGTCGAAGAGCTCATAAGGCAAGCTACTCAATAGAACATGATAGAATATGAAGAAAAATTACAAGAAAATTCTTACTGAAGAACTATTTGTAAATCACTAACCAGTGTTGTCCTCTGTTTTGTTGGAGAATGCACAAAGGAGTTCAATCAACTTATGATCAAATATAGCATTTCCAAGCCAATGGAATAAATAATAGTGTTATCTTACATATTTAAGGCAAAAGAAGAGTTATGTCATCAATGCTCAACTTTATTATTCTTAAAATGATATTCTTATGTTAGCTACAGAAGTGGAGAAACAACTCAAGGCAAAAGAGGGCTCAACGGCTTATGAATGTTGGTGGGCCTCAATCTTGTGTTCATGGACGTATTTCATAAAGCACAAAGTTCCCCAGCCCCAAGACTACTTATCCTTCTAAGCCTGATAAGCCCACCACAATCAAGAGATATATATGGGCATCCATGGAATGTTTTAAATGTAAAAGCTATGGTTATACTATTTCATATTATCAAAAAGAAATTTTTTTTTCACAATTATAGAAGAATCACTTGAAAAAAACCTACGTATGATGTGACTTCAAAGTATGATGGGAGATTTAAGTGGATAATCTCACGTATGGTCATAATTGTGAAACGTTTTTTGCTCATCAAGCTTTGAAAACTTCTCTAATTCAAGATGATAATGATTGTCTTCACAACAACATTTTCCATACTAGATTTATTTCTCATGGCAAAGTTTAGTATCAATGATGGAGGAAGTTGTAAGAATATGCAGCTCAAATTATGATAGAGAAATTATGCTCAAGGAGGTGGAGCACCCTAAACCCTATAAATTTTTCTTGGCTTCAAAAGGTCAAAGAACTAAAAGTCAATAAACATTGTCTTCTTGATTTTCCATTCACATTCATTACAAAAATAAAGTATGGCGTGACATACTTTATGAATGATGATCAAAAGAAAGGATACCGACTCTTTTGTTAAAGATGGAATAAAGATAACCCTAGACTCTTCCAAACTTATGTAGCCCCAAATCTTATAAAGAATAGGATAGTTGATTTCTTTTAAAATTTTGATTTGTTATGAAATCAGAAGGCTCTAGGAAGGCTTATGTTATTTCTTATTTGAAGAAATGGATCAAATTTCTTCAAGTGTATATTTTTTCGAATTAGCACAAACAAGTGTTCTAAATCAAGTGGTGAATAATTCTTAGTAAAAACATGATTTGTTTACCACTATGCAAGTGAAGTAGTGGGTTTGTCGCATTCAAAGAATTGTATGATGGTGATACTATAAATTTTGAAAGTAAGCCAAGATGGTCCTTCTCAAACATCTAAAAAAGCGGCAATAGGGAATATTTTGCATGCAGAAATACAAGCATGCTTGTTCCGGTAGCTAGAATTTTTTATTGTTTTGAAATGAGTATTTGAGTTGCATAGGCACAAGTTTTCTTAATCATTATCTCTTTTTATACTCTCTAAGTTTGTCTATGTATATAACAATCTCATTGTAGATCTTTCAAATGATGACAGTTTGGAATAAATGAATTAGCTTTTTTTTTAAAGATGAATTTCTTTGTATGTTTAGAGTAAGTTGGATTCCTTCATGATTCCCCCCTTTCTCTCTTATTGTTGAACTGCTTGTATGAAGAAAGATTCTCCTTGGTGCGGTTGGACTCTCTAATCTATACTCTATACTACCTCATTGTTGAGTTGATCTTCCTCCTTCACAGTGTTAAAATGTATCAAGGATGAACTTAAAGCCTCTTTTTTGTTCATTGAAAACCTCTAAAAACACTGATCAAATATGAGGATAATGTTCAAAGGGAACATTACATCTATATAATCATTGCAATGTCATATCTTGGATTATAACTTCAAAGTCAGGTTTTTTGGGCAAGAATTGATGAGTTTTAAATGAAATAATATTCAAATATTCATGTTGTTGAACACCCACAAACAAAAACGATTTGCCAAATCATAAATATATATGCCTATTTTTGAAACCTAAAATAAAAATAGGCAGAATGTGAAGCTAAAGAATCATCCTAGAGTTGTATAAAAGATGGTGAGAAGACAAATAGCAAGACTCAAATTCTGTCTTTCCTTTGTTGTATACAAAGAATTTAGTTCAAAGAATCCTTCAGTTTTTTTACCACCTTTTAAAATAGAGTTAACATACATGGAAGATATTTAAATTTGGTAATAGTTAATTAAAGCCTCAGCGATCTTGATCAAAAACATAGGCGACAACATTATCTTCAGCTGAAAAGGATGAGATGATTCAACGGAAATTCGCTTTACTATACATCCGTAGATTTACATCCCTTAAGCAACCAGCTATGAAACTCGATAAGAAGAACAAAGCAGAAAAAAAGAAAAGATCGGGCCAAAAATAAACAAAATCATCCGAGTCATCGAATATTCACCAAATGCCAAGCCTACGGTCCACCCGGTCCGATTTCAAAACAAAAAGACAACAATATCCCGACCAAGACCCAGAGAAACAGGCGACAAATACGACATATATGTCAACTCCAAGGGCAAACGAGACAGAGCAAGACAAATGGAAGCAGGTAGCGGTAGACTGCCTACCGATAGGTTAGCGAACGACAACAAAGTCGGCCGCACTCACCTTGAAGTGGAGCGGAACGCCGGTGTTGGGGCCGATGCCCCTCTCCCCGGTGCATAGCGCCCTAAAGTTCTCCGCCGTCCTCGGAACCACGTCGGCGAAGAGCTCCACCACGATCCGCCCCTCCATCTCCCCGCCGATGCTGACGTCCATGTAACACCGAGGATTCCTCTTCCCCTCCGCCGTCGCCGCGGAGTCCGCATCGCGCCTCTCCATCTCCATCTCCATCCTCACCCAAGAAACCCTAACCTCGGCTTCACTCCTAATCCTCCTCCTCTCGCGAGAAATGGCTGCTCCCTTTACTCAATTCAAACTCACTCGTTAAAAAGGCTTGGAAAAAACAATAGAGGTGCGGTCCTTTTAAATGCATGAACTAAATATGGGGCATGTGTACTGCTTGGTTATTATTATGATTATCTTGGTGCAGGTGGTCCCCCATGTGGGGACCTTTGCGGAATGGCCTGCGCAAATAGCCTGCAACAGATTTCTTTAGCCTGGCTTCTTCTGGAATCATCCATGCATTTTGACGTTACAATTTTACAATTCATTTATTCTTTTTATTTTATTTTGTTGTCGATTTTTTTTTAGCGAAATTAAATTATGGTAGATTTTAATTAGGTAATATTCAAAAGGCATCCGTTTTTATTGAAATCAAGAGTTTTTTTTAATTTATTAAAAAACGTCTCATTTCATATCATCGGTCCATACCACATATTTAATATAATTATAATTATAATTCATATCAAAAATATTTATATTATAATAATTATAATTCATAATTACTATACCACATATTTAATCTGTTCAAAATTATTTATATTATAGTAACTATAATTTTATATTTATTATAATATAAATTTGATATATTCATCTAACATTCATTCACGTTGTACAGTTAAAAAATTATAATTATTATAAAAAAAAATTATAACAATTATGATTTCATAATTATTATAATATAAATTCGATTATTCATTTAATATTCATGTTATAATAGTTAAAAAATTATAATTATTATTTTATTTAATAATATTTATATTATAACCGCTAAAAAATTATAATTATTATAATATTTATTATAACAGTTATAAAATTATAATTATTATAATATTTATAATAGCTACGATTTAGCGGTTATAATTTCATAGCTATTACAAATGTATTAGATCAATTTAAAATTTAATACGTAGGATAAAAGATAATAATATTTAACGTAATATTTTTATGATATTTTGATAGATTTTATATTTTTTAAAAAGGAATAACTTATGAAAAACTTTGCATAGTAATAATAATGCATAGAAAAGAGATGAGACAATCAATGAAATATTTTACATTTATTAAAAATCGATCTCAGATAAAAGATTTATCTGTAATAATATTTTTATATAAATCATGTGTGAGTGCGTGGGAGCTACGTTAAACATAGTGCTTGAAGGTAGCCAGAGCCCAGAGGTGCTATTTTGAATTTTGTCCATTTTAATTTATGTTCTGACCAGACAAGCTTGTGAAAAGCTCTGCAATTTGTCCTCGTCAGGGAAGCCTACCAAGGCAGCGAGCGGTTTGGTTGATTGTGCTCCCGTTTCAGTGGTGCGTGCAGCAAGCAGATTAGCAACAAACTATTAACAGTGTCTGAGCTACGAGCAGGTTGAAGGACAACTGTGTTGTTAGGCATAACTGCTTGCAGAGCTCGTAACTTTTTAACTCTGTTTTTGAAGCCCATTGATTCCATACGCAAAACTTAGTCTTCCAACTTCAACAAACATGAAGAAAGTGGCTTTTCTAAATACATGATCTACCACAAACATGGACAGGGCAACCACATCAAATTAACCAGAGTATGCATTTCAATAGAATATAAGGAAAGGGACTTAGTTATCGGATAAGTAAACACCAAAGTTCCAAGAAACTGAACTCCACGTACAGAATTAAGAAACATCCAACAACGATGTCTAGGGTAACAAGAAATAGTCACGGCAGCATCCATCTAGGGTAACACTAGATAGTCGAGAAGACTAGGTCATTCTCTGAACAGCTTCCTTTGCTAGCAGCTTCTCTTTGGCCTTTGCTTTAGCCTGGGATTTGGAGCCCATGATTCCACCACCCCACTTCCTCCTGATCTCATCGAATTTGTCGTTGAAGTTGGCCTGAAGTATCTAAAAGTCAGCATAGGCATTCTACAATGCATACAGCAATCACGATCAGGTAAATTTGAACTATTCTATTCACCTTGATAGCTTCAAGGATTTTGCTGAATTCCAATTTGTCTTCATTCTTAACAGTAGTCAGACACAAAACTGAAGCAGTTTTCTTATGGACGATCTGTCGATAAATTGATATATTAGGATCAAAAGCAAATAAGGATATGTTGATTCCAGTTTACGGTTTAGTAGATTGTCAAGATTAAAGACAGGATACTAACAGTTCCAAGACGGGATTTCCCTTTGACAATACAGTAGGGAATTTCCATCTTCCTGCATAAGGCTGGCAACCAAACAACAAGCTCAATTGGGTCCACATCATGCGGGATCACAACCAACTGGGCCTTGTTCTATGATATATAAGTTGAAAAACACATCGTCAACATTCGAAATAAAAATTACATATTGTCTATCTAGTATTGAAGTTAGGGAGGATAGCAAAGAAAAATACCTGTTCGATAAGGTAAGTGACATGATTGAGCCCATACTTCACGACAATTGGTTTCTTTGACTCAACAGTTTTTCCCTCTGCCTCAGCTTGTGCCCTCTTCAGAAGCCTTTCCTTCTTTGCAGCTCGATCTTCAGGCCTGTACTTCAAAAGCAATTTAAAAAGATTTCCCGCTGCAGAACAAAAATGATTCAAGTATTAGATTGATCAGTCTTCTTTTAGAGTGAAACCCAATCTAAAACATAAAAAATCAAATCTAGCCAAGAGAAAAATATTAAAGAAATAAAACTAACAGGTTGTAAGTCAAGTAGTCTACAAACTAAGATGACAGTACAAGAACTATTCAACATAACACTTGAATATAAGATGGAGACCCACTAGAAATATGAGCAATGCTTTAATATATAAACAGACACGTATAATTTTTTTCACTGGCAGATACAAAAATGCGAAACAGCCCTGAGAAATCCAAAGATGAGAATCAACTTAAGAGTAGTTCAGTCACAATTATTCAAGAGTTTTAATGGAAAAAAGATAGATTCAGAAACAGAAAAGGAAAGTATATTGTGAGTTTTACTAAATTAAAAGTAATTCATCTAACATCTGCTAGAACTAAGCTGCACAAAGGCAAAGAAAGAAAACAATGCTTTCATTAGCAAAGAAGACCTTCAAATGATCTCACCTTTTTGTCATTTTCCAACATAAATAATCAAGCTTCCTCATGTGTATCTATATCATCCATAAATTGATTATATAAATTTATAACAAACATTACACCAATTTTTTCAGATCATAACATTAACTTGTCAAAATTATAGTATGGTTTAGATTTTCAGTAACAAATTTAATAGTCTATACCCGCTAAACTATAGTGAATTAATTGTTGGCTTGCTGAGATGCTGCTGACATGGCAGAATTAGAACTCAAAAAAATGAGCTACATCATTTGCCAACCCAACAACTATTAATTTTTTTAAACAAAAGGAAATTAAAGCCAAAAATCATTAGAACCAAATGGAGGTAGCTCATTGATATTGGCTCCACTAATTTAGGTATATAATGCAAGTGATGGCACGGCTCAAATGGCGATGAGAGTGACACAGAAGATTTTTGACATCTTAATGAGGGCAAAAGCTACAAAACCTTAATATGATCAATGAAGAAGGTGGATGAGGAGGGCAAGAACACAGAAGAGCAACTGTCTTGTGTCCAAAAGTACAAGGTGAGAAGCACAATCTTGTGACTTGGGAAGGATTAATAAAAACCAAAATTTGGCAGATTTTACTACTTAAGTTTAAACTGGATTACTTCAAAATTTTCAGTGAAAAATGACAAAACAAGATGTATCATAAAATGCTCAAAGACAGAATCAAAAACAGAATTATTGACATTGTCAACTTTTTCATCTCCGTCCTCAATCCAATCATATTATCTATCTTTATTCCCCTCAATGGAATCGAATTGTGCGAAAGTCACACTTGCAACCTAATCATTGCCTTGCCCTGAAAACATAGGGTTGATCACCATCATGAAGAACATCCCCGAACACCACCAAAATTCTTGTTATTGCCATTGACTGCCCAACCATAATGCACCATGCAGCATTGACAATTGAAACTCCCATAGTCATTGCCGATTTACCAAAAGACAAGTGTAGATGGACAGGAAGATAAGCAAAAAAAAACATGTATCATGGGGGCTGAGTGTCATGAATTAGCGTATTTAATCATATCTTTTTTTTTAAATAATAATTAATAGTTTTTGAGTTGGTAGGTGATGTAGCTATATTACCTGAGTTGGTGTTGTACACATCAATGTCACTTCAGTAAATTAACCGCAGATGAATAGCAAAAAACATATTATAGATTTTACAAGTTTGAAATATTGTAATGCTTTTGGAAAATTCACTCAAAACATATGATAGATTCAGATATTAACCTCTGTATTTCAGGATTACCGAAGGCACATGCTAACCAACTTATTAACACAAACATATCGTACATTGATAAGGCATTAAAAGTTGACAGTAGTTGATCAGCACATTGACATTTAACAATTAACATGCTCTAGTAATCTACCAGATTACCTACACTGCATAGGCAATTTGATCAAACAAATTACACGATTGTACATCTCTATTGTTGCCTAAGCAATAAATATCAGTTAGCCAGCAGAAAATAATGAAACGTAAAACAAGCAAACATCTTCATAGTTTTTTTACTACCAAAGTGGCCAGATAACAATTTCATGCAAGGGCACAAACATAAACTCAGGGAAGGAATGATGTTTATCAAACTGATCTTACGCACTTTAGCACAAAAGGAAGTTCGCAGAATGTATGCATAGCAGTAAAAAATATATATAACAGATTAGCAAAAAGAGTGAATTTCAAATCACCGAGGTTCTTATCCAACGTCCGCGTGAACTGGTTCAGAGCCGGAGGAACCTTCAGCCGCTGCTTCAGTATCCTTTTCTGCCTCTGGATCCTGACAATCTTCGGATATTTCACGAACCTTTGCAGGTCCTTCCTCGGTGGCAATGCCCCTCCGATTCCGAACTGTTTCGGACGCTTCTCAAACAGAGGATTCACAACCTTCTCCTGTTGTCCGAACACCACTAATCAGCACCAAAATCCAAATTTCAAACAACACACATGTACATGACGGTTAACAAGAAAGGGAAATTTACATGTTTCTTCTTCGCTGGAACGGGCGCCTTCTCACCTCTTTTTGGGGCCTATAACACGAACAATCACAAATGGGGAGTTCATTATTCACCAAAACAAAGCAAAAAGAATCAAAGCAGGAAAAATAAAAAAAGGAGGACGACAACAAACCATTTCCTCTCGGCTTGCAGTAGAGACGGCGTCGAAGAGCAGCAGAGACGGCGTCGAGGAGGTAATAAGATCCTCTTATAAAGAGCTAGGGTTTATGTTCGAGTCACGTGCCATGCATGCTTTAAAGGGAAAGATGGTTTGCGTATGGAAGGAAAGCCCAAAGCCTGAAAGCCCATGTGTCCAAGGAGGCCCAATAACTCGCTCTGTTTACTTGAAAGGATAGTAGAGTAAAAGTATGACTCGATTAGGGTAGGCAAACCAGAGTCGTTTAAATCAAAACCGAACAAATCTAAGAGGACGATGGCAACCATTTTTTTCTCGACACGTGCTTTCTTTTCATATGCAAACCACCTTTCCCTTAAAAAACATACATGGCACGTGACTCATACATGGCACGGAGGAGGGTTATCTCCTCAACATCGTTGTGGCAAAAAAGGCGAAACGCTCGCCCCCAGCACCTCCGTCAATTCGTCCCAAGATCAACACGGAGGAGATAAATCACGAAAACTAATCTAACCAGCCTGAACAATGACTAGTACATAAGGAGGACAGGAACCAAAAGTTTTAATAAAGATATTAGAATCTAGACCAAATTAAAGTGGAGAACCGAGGGCTAGCCCATAACGAGGGCTAGTCAAGTCAGTCCGAACATCATCTCTATTGCGAGTGGAGAACCGATCAAATTGTTTAAATTAAAATTAAATAAATTAATTTTTTTTATCTAATTGAATTGATCAATTTTTTTAATAAAAATAGAATAAATTAAACTAATACAAAAATCGAACAAATTAAATCAATAAAATATCAATTAATTCGATAAAAAATAAAATAATTAATTTTGTTCACCCTCTATCAACTCGATTGATATTTTTCATTAATTGACTGATGATTGATAATCAAGATGAGAAATCAATTGTTAAATAATTTATTTGATGATTTTATATTTAATTGATTTAATTAGTTTAACTTAAATTTGAACTTTCAAAATTTCAAAATTGAGAACGAATTAGTTTATTAAAATAATCGATATTTTTTTAAAAAAAATAAATTTCTAAATTAATCGAACTATTGCATTGATTCGATCAATTAATTTGACTTAATATAACTTTCCTAAATTCACGTTGCTTGGGCCTATAACATATATAAATTAAATTGTATCTCGATTTTTTAAAATATATAACTTATTTAATATTAGATAAGTTATCACATTTCCTTTGTGTGCCATTACATCGTTCTATAAATTTACGTAATGGCTCAATTTGGTAATTTTTTCATATCTCTTTTATTTTTATAATCTTGAGATAAAAATTCTATTCAAGTGAGAAAATTCATAACGCAGTGCAAAATACTAGAGTCTAGACCAAATTAAATTTATCTGGCTTTTAGATTATAGCTGAGCCTTATTATTGGCCCCAACATTTGTCCAACTAAATATTTAATGCATTGCAATAAATTTAGGATAAAAATCAAAAGTTATATAAATCGTAAAAAAAAAACATCTTTCAAAAAATCATAATCAAAAGGTACCAATTAGATGTTTTACTTCCATAATATTTTTTATTACATTATTATTATAGTAATTATTGATATTATTCATTTATTAAAATTTATCACAGTTTAACGTTGGTTGACAACCCAACGTAACTCTCTTTCTTTATCCGAGTTTGAGATCGATCATGACTAACTCGTCATGGACGAAGTTTAACTATTGATATTATAATATATATAAAAATTATTATGTAGTTATTATAATATATTTAGAATTTTAAGTTTTAATTTTATTAAAATAAAATAAATAATTTTTTATATTGTATCAGCTACCTATAGTTATTATACGAATAACAGCTATCGTTAACGATTACTATGTATAACAGCTACCAATAACTCTACATTTATAATTAAATTCTAAATCTAAAAAGGTTGGATTACATCAAAAAAAAATTATCGATTTAGTTAAAATTATTTAAATTTTATTAAAATTCCTTTAAATTAAAAATATATATTTTAAAATAGTTGTAAAAGTTACTTAAGTAATTGCTATAATAATATTATATTAAATATTATACATTATATAATAGCTAATTAGTGATAGCTTATAATAATAGGATTAAAAATAAAGAACAATATTTAATAGTTACTTGGTAGTTTTTATGAAAATAAAATATATGATGAGATATCATTCAAACTTTAAAAAAAAAATACTTTGATATTCTTTTAATTTGGAGCCACCTTGTGATTATTTCCCATAAA